>APFE031184074.1:76376-111624 GCA_000404065.3 Pinus taeda
AATGAGAAAAATCTACTTTAAAGACTAGTTATAATGTTTTGCTCTTTCTAACTCTCTGCCTCTAACACATAGTACTCTGTAAAGCACGATTAGAAAGTAGTTAAAGATTAGTCTAAAAAGTACCCAAAGCTGGCTGCAAGTTATTAGTATTCTGATCTCTAAAAGATAGACAATTTATAATAAAGAGACCATTCATATGTTAGCAGACATATTTGAGAAATAAAACTAAAAATCAGCTATGAAAATAAAGTAAAGGCAGCAACTTTGAATCTGTCAACTGAAACTACCACTAGACATAAAGCAAATACATAAACACACAAGCAATCCCGGGTTAAAAAACCTGCAAAAGAACAATGCTGATCAGCTTAAAATAAAGGCTAGAAATGAAATAACATGAAAGTAAATTACGCTGTACATATGTCAAGAAAAGGAAATGCTGAATGGAAATAAGGAAATGCTGAACATAAAATACTATACAAGGCTAACATGAACAGGGGCCCTCCATTCATATAACCCAAAGAAGACTCAAGGTATTGAAAACTTCAGAATAGCACTGCTTCTATTACTCCATGTGCAAAAAATTACAGTCAAGAGTGCTAGAACAACACTATTAAAACAGAGTCTGGGAATGCACTAAAATTATAACAAGTTCATAAAACACAGCAATTAAAAAGTTACATAAGCGTACGCAGACGCAAGTTTTTATAGGCATTTGAAAGATATCCTAATGCGTACAGCTAAAACTGAAAAATAAACTAACTGTCATGCGTAATTAAGGTTCAATAACACGTCATAAGCCTGCGTGGATGAGCTGGAGGTTCTTGGTCGTTATGGGCATTGAATCCAGAGTTGGATTATGTCCCCCACAACTTGCGTAACACAGACAAGTCACCGTTTGAACTGACGTGACCCAACAGCTTACGTATCACCGTTAAGCTGCCTTTGTTGACCGTAACTTGACCCTTGTTGACCGGAGGCACAAATGACGTGGATGGCTGAACCAATAGCACAGGACCCTCGAGCACCTTGATTCCTAAGTGCCCATGTGGCTCATTTGGAAAAATGGCACGTGGAACCTTGAGATTAACAAAAAGGCTGCAGAATCACCAGATGGCTGTGGAATCAGCAGATGGCTGCGGAATCGGTAGAGAGCTGCGGAATGCCTGCAAATATGTCAAAATCTAAACAAAACAGTCACACATTAGCAAAGCTCACTTGATCATGCTTAATGACATCTAATGTAATGATCTGGGTGGTTTTACATTGAAAAGGAGGCAAAAGAGAGAGGTAAGTGATGAAAAACAGTAGGTAATAGTGGATGATGAGGTGTAAGTTAGAGGCTCTACAAGGCCCACAAAGATAAAAGGAGGAGAGAGCTCTCATTTGGATTCATTCTTACATCTTGCAATCAAAATTACTTTACTGTTCGCTCTGTTGTTTAGCTGAGTCAACCGGTTGTTTAGCCACGAATCTCTCAAGTGGGAGATTCAACCTCTACTTCAGGGGACCATCCGTGCCTGCCCTAGAGAGGCGGTTCCATAAGTATCTCAGGAGTCCCAGGAGTGTGTGCAACACTACCATTCAACCACAACAGGGAGTGTGTATTTCTGGCTAGCTAGAGAATATGCAGGGGGAGTTTGGAGCTATTAGTCATCAAGCATTTGTCGGGGGAGTTAGAGGATTGGGAGAGCAACAAAGGGTCAGCTTTTCTTGTGAGTTTTAGAGCCAACAGAGCCAGGATCCCAATAGTTCAATTTACAGTTACCCAGGTCCTGCGCAGAGAGCCACCACTAGGCTCACGTGGGAGTTGGAGGAAGGAATTGTAGAGTTGGAGCTAGAGTTGGAGCTCGCCGGAAGAAGTAGATCACTTGGAGGGCCATTTGAAGAGGATTGCTGGAGTTGGGAGAGTAGAGATTGACAGTATCAGTCACAACAACAAAATTCAAAATTGGAGGGCCAAGCCGTGAAAGGTCAATTTTTGAAGGTTGGAACCAAGGGAAATCCTTTCTGGGTTTTGGGCAAGGATCACATTCCTGATTTTATAGAATTTTCTGGGCATATCTAAGGAGTCAAACAGGGGTCCCAACTCAGCCAACAACTAGAGGAGCTAAGGGGAATTTGGGCCAAAATTCTGAGGTCAACATTTGGCCAATTCCTTCATGGGATTTTTTGGGTTTAGGCCAAGGAGAAAAGAGCTGAAATCTCATAATTTTATGAGCACGGGAAGCAGTGCTTCCAGGCCTTCGAAGTCAGCAGATAGAGCAGTTTTCTGAGGCAACGCAGTTCAGTTTGCTGCAACAGTTGTAGTAGCCTTCAGTTCAACATTTTCTCACCTGGGTTTTGTCAAGCTTGTCCATTGAGACAAGACTAGGTGCACCATTCTATTTTACTATTGTATTTTACTTCTGAAGAAGTAATAAAATGGCTCAGCGGTTCTTTATTTCCAATGTTTCCATGGGTGCTTAATGTATATTTTGTTTTTCTGGTTGCTGGATTGTTTGCATGCTTTGTATATCACTTACATTCCTGTTTAGGATTATTACAGTGGTATCAAAGCCATGATCTTGGCCAGCTATGGGGTAGCCATCTAGATCATGGAAGATTTGAGCATGTATGCATAGTGACGAGTTAAACCATAGACAACTTATGGCTCAAAGAAGATTTAGTATGCAGGAATTATGGGGTGGAATGCATTGGAATGATGAGAGATTGGCCAAGTTGAGGAAGGTGTCGGACGAAATCCATTCTCATCCTTACAACAGAGACATTAGTGGGGCACAGGCTATGGGGGTGCAACCATCTACATTGTGTGGGGAAAGTCGACAGAATCAGGGCATCAGATCTCCTCAAAAGGAGCAGACAGGACAAGGACAGTTAGAGGGTGAGACCAGGGGGCGCTTTTGCTGGTGGAGACCTTGCTTTAGGTATCAGGAGCCTAAGGAGGAGGTTTTTTTGGACTCACTAGAGCGTGAGGAGGATGTCAATGTGTCCAATGTGACATAAGAGTCGCCCTTGTTAGAGATTCCTTTGATAGCTCTGGCTGACACCTTGGGGGACAGAGTAGAGCACACATCCATAGGGCCTTCCATTGGCAAGGTGCCAAGAGACACAGAGGTGTCCACCATTGAGGAGGTGCCAAGAGACACGGAGGTGTCCACCATTGAGGAGATGCCATCTGTTTTTGAGGTATCCATTGATGAGGTATCCGGGGTTGTGACTGAGTACTCAGGTGATAGTAGTGCACCACAGGTTGATGAGGTGACGGGAGACATCTCCACCGTTGATGAGGAGCCGATAGGTACAAAGGCATCTAGATCTATGCTAGAGTTACCAGACGACAGTCACGTGCAGCTGATTGGCGAGCATGTCTTATGTGTTGGATTGTTAATGGAGGAGCAGTTGGAGGCTCATGTTGAGTCCATGATGGAGGAGGATGTTCAACCATCCTTTGGGCTAGCCATTGATGAGGGGCAACATATAGATCACACATTGGGATTTCAGCACAGTTCATTTCAAAGGCACATTGACGAGATCTACAACATTATTAGCCTACCTTTATGCATTGGATTGAGGGAGGCAGCGTTGTCTAGATATACCCTAGGGGATGGTCAGGTTAGCAGGATCGAGCGACATGAGCTGAGTATGACACTGCATCAGCTTGGAGGGCTTGTTTCTTCCACAGGGGATTGTACGTTCGATCCCTCCTTTGGGGTTGGGTGGCGAGAGGTACTGAGCTGGTACCCGATGGAGCAGGCTAGGCGGTTGGATACATCCATGGTCACATTTAAGCAAAGGCCATGGATAACCATAGGGACTCGAGGGCCAGATTGTTGTTGGGATCCAGGTGGCATTTCCCATCACATGATAGAGTTGTTAGGTGACGGTATTAGCTGCGTGATGGATTCGACGTTTGGGCACACACACATTTTCAGATCTCCTTCAGAGCCCGGGACAACACTAGTGACAAGATGGTTTGACAGGGGAGCAAACCAATCTCATGAGTTGTCTTGGCATATTGATTATGCTTGGAGTCATAGGGTGATTAGCCTACTATGGCAGGAGCTGGTAGGACTCTAGGAGGAGGTGGCAACGACAGACCATTGGACAAGGCATTACATGGAGACGATTTTCTCTCATTGGTATATTGGACACTGGAGCTACTGAGGACAAGCACAATAGTGTCGTTCCCATTGGCATGTGAGGAGTCAGACCGCTCAGGTCTTTCAGGGCAGATGGGGAGATGTAGCCCACATCATGGAGGGATTACTAGCAGATTGGTGGATGCGTTGGCACATTGAGGATGGCATATGATACATGGTGGTACGATTGTAGGCAGTGGTACCGAGGGGTGCACAAGGATATGCCGCAGAGTGCAATCTTATGCAGAGGGATGCGACTTGATGCATATAGACCCAATTTCAGAACCTAGCATCCAGTGTTGTATAAAGGTATGCAGTGATGAGCAGTTGCCTGCAGAGGAGCATGGAGATGCATGGTTGTTTGATGTAGCATGTTGGTTTGCATTGAGCGACTCACCTCGCATCGAGTACATGTGGGAAGAGCCAGATACAGTGACACAGGCAGGATACGAGATAGTACAGGATGGTACAACAGTAGCACGGGGTATCTAGTGGTGTACAGGGATGCGCTGCAAGGTACAGTGCCAGGTTGAGGACTACAGGGATACTCGGTGGGATGCAGGGGCATATGGTGTTGTACAACGAGGTCTTGGAGGGTTGCCTCCAAGGAGACTTATGGACAGAGACACTGGGCATACCTTTGGGTGTACTTCACCCAAGATCGACGGGGATGCAGATGAGTGATACTTGATGGTATCCATGGGGACTCACATACCTGTCCCTCTTATACATCACTTACAGGCACATACGACTTGGCTGTTGTCCTTTGACACTCTGGGCACGAGCAGCTGGGGACAGGGAGCTCAATCGAGATATTGGGATGACACTCAACGCACTAGGGAAGAGACTTCTCAGCGGTGGCATTGGGTCGGTGCACGAGTTGACAAACCACAGTTTGGGGGATGAGCTGATCATCTGCAGGGGTGGCATATCGTTCATCAGTGAGCCTACCCCCGGGGAGCAGGTCACGAGGGAGACATGTGTCACTCTTTCTACAGGGCATGTTAGGACCATGCATGAGCAGAGGATACCGTGTATGATTGAGGCAACTTTCCAGTATGTGTCCAACCTCCAAACATTGTATTGGCACATTATCGAGAGGGCGGATGGTAGACCCAAGGGAGATGGTTGGTAGGGATAGGAGGGGTCCACATACCTTAAGTTGATTACGAGTATCAGATACCCATATTTTGGTTGCATTCAGGGGGTAGCTCTTTGGCACACGTGGCTTCCAACGATCATCGGTACTACACAGTGGCAGGCATAGGGTAAATTAGCATGCATCAGATTAGCCCGCGATATATGGAGCCTATATAGTGATCACATGCAGGGACTAGAGATGAGGGCCAGAGGGATTCCATCCGTTGACAGGGCTATGCCGCAGCAGGTCAGGCTATGGGATGCAGGGATTCAATTGATCGATAGATCACTCGTGATGATCAGAGTCGTGGCAGAAGGTGATATAGTTCGCTCATGGGATGACACATGGGGGTTCACAGAGGGTTTCCTTATATGGGGAGGCAGATATTCTTTTTTGTTGCATAGGTTCGGAGTTAGATTTGGGTGGGTAGGCCTTGGTGCCATGGAGATGCCCATGCATGATGTGTCTTGCCTCTTTTATTACTCCACCATTGAGTTCCAGGAGAGGAGGCTACTGACTGCACATGATGGGGAGTATGACATAGTTAGAGTAGCGCAATGTCAGCATGGTGGCACCACTCTGGGACTCGCAGGGAATTAGGGCATCACAGCTCTTCACAACTCAATAACCTTTAGGGATGCATCAATTACTACAGGGGGAGATCATACAAATCTTCCATTGGGCTTTAGCGAGTCATTGATGGAGCAGGGGACTTTTGGTACTTTCACCTGGCAAGATAGTGAATGGAGCGAGGGAGCTTCATGTTGGACAGGTTTGCCTGGGATCTTGGTATTGAAGGAATTCTTTTATATCAGGACAGTGCCGAGGTCAGGCACGATCCAGTGGCACATCTGGGACCCTGGCACATTTTGCAGTGATAGTGGGGAGCAATAGTTAGAGAGGATGCTTGCTTAGGCATTGCTTGAGGACAGGCGATTTTTGGTGCATTGGAGGAACTTGCCGAATGAGGATGCCACCTGGGAGGGTGAGCACATTTTGGAGCATCCAACTTTGAGGTTGGTTGAGGGCAAGCAACATTTGGGAGGGGAGGACTATCATGTCCCTTCCCAAACACATTTGTAACAGGGTGTTTCCACACATTTTTGCACAATTTTGGCTAAGGGAAAGAACCTAACATTTTCGACTTAGGGACTTAGGAGGAAGTTTGACTTAATTTGGTTGCTAGTGGAAGGTGGGGGCCACCCACGTGGGAATTTGAACTAGGCCATTTGAATGGTTTGGAGGGAATTCGAAGTGCTGGATGGAGGGGCCCACATGAGGCAAGGAAGGCCCACAAAGATAAAAGGAGAGAGCTCTCATTTGGATTCATTCTTACACCTTGCAATCAAAATTACTTGACTGTTCGCTCTGTTGTTTAGTTGAGTCAACCAATCATTTAGCCACGAATCTCTCAAGCGGCAGATTCAACCTCTACTTCGGGGGACCATCCGTGCTCACCCTAGAGAGGCAGTTCCATAAGTATTTCAGGAGTTCCGAGAGTGTGTACAACACTACCATTCAACGACAACAGGAAGTGCGTATTTTTGGCTAGCTGGAGAATACGCATGGGGAGTTTGGAGCTATCAGTGATCAAGCATTTGCCAAGAGAGTTAGAGGATTGGGAGAGAAACAAAGGGTCAGCCTCTATTGTGAGTTTTGAGCCAACAGAGCCAGGATCTCAGCAATGTGATATACAGTTACCCAGGGTCTGCGCAGAGAGCCACCACTAGGCTCACGTGGGAGTTGGAGGAAGGAATTGTAGAGTTGGAGCTCGTCGGGAGGAGTGGGAGATCACTTGGAGGGCCATTTGAGGAGGATTGCTGGAGTTGGGAGAACAAAGATTGACAAGATCAGTGATAGCAACAAAATTTGAAATTGGAAGAGGGCCAAGCTGTGAAAGGTCAATTTTTGAAGGTTGGAACCAAGGGAAACCCTTTCTGGGTTTTGGACAAGGATCACACTCCTGATTTTAAAAAAATTTATGGGCAGATTTAAGGGGTCAAACAGGGGTCCCAACTCAGCCAGTAGCTAGAGGAGCTAAGGGGAATTTGGACCAAAATTCTGAGGTCAACATTTGGCCAATTACTTCGTGGGTTTTTCTGGGTTTAGGCCAAGGAGAAAGGAGCTGAAATCTCATAATTTTCTGAGCATAGGAAGCAATGATTCCAACCCTTTGAAGTTAGCAGACAGAGCAGTTTTCTGGGGCAGCGTAGTTCAGTTTGGTGCAGCAGTTGTAGCAGCCTTCAGTTCAACATTTTCTCACTTGGTTTTGTCAAGCTTGTCCATTGAGGCAAGCCTAGGTGCAACATTCTATTTTACTATTGTATTTTGCTTCTGAAGAAGTAATAAAATGGCTCAGCATTTCTCTATTTCCATTGTTTCCATGGGTGCTTAATGTATATTTCGTTTTTCTGATTGTTGGATTGTTCGCATGCTTTGTGTATCACTTACATTCTTGTTTAGGATCATTACATCCTCCCATTGGTGAAAGTCCGTAAAGAGAAGAGAGATTTAGCTGAGGTGACAGTGGGCTATTGCTCCATTGTTGCCACTTGACCTGGTAGTTGCTCCATATGATCCCCTCCTAGGACCCCTGCTAGTTTAAGCAGTAACATCCACAACTACGGAAAATTGGTTTTGAGAACCCTATTAAATGATAATTATCGAATATGCATGATGATGGAAACTTTACTAAATTGACAGGGGGGTGAATTAGTTTAGTACATTCATGGACATTGAATTGATTTTCTTTAAACTCATTAACTAAACTTTTTAAATGAGTAGCTTAACACATAATAACCAATAGATTGAATATGTGAACAACAAGTAATAAGCAATCCAAAACATCATATAAGCAAATAACATCAACACATATAGACACTAGATATAAGTGGAAACCCATAAAGGGAAAAAACCACAATTTGTTTTTGTTGTGATGCAAAGGCAAGCTCCTATTCCCTTATTACATCCGATTTTCTGTAGGATTCAACCTACAAGAGGCTGCTACCTCAAATTTTCTGCAAGCTACAACATGCAAGGAAGCTCCAACTCCTACAAGTTTTACGTAGGCTACAACCCACAGGGGGCTCCTACTTCAATAGGCTATATCCCATTCTTTATCAATTTCCAACTTGAAAGGAGACTACAATCCCCTGATACATACAAGAAACAACATGCTGGTTTACTTGGTCACCAATTCTGCATATCTCCATCTTTATCTCTGCCTCTTCTTCCCTTCAAATCTGCTTCATATCAGCTTCATACGTGCCAGACGACTCACAAATAATCAGTTCTCTCACATGCTCTCTAACTCTCTAACCCTCTAACATCTTTTTGCCTTCCAAAATCACATCTTTTTCTGCTCCTTCGCTGCTTCTTTGCCTTGATCACAAGCATACATGCTTGCTGCTGCTCCTTTGCCATCACATCTTTGCTACTCTTTAGTTTCATCCTGCTCACAAGCATATAAGTTATCAACCATACCAAGTATCAACATCATACATCAGCCTTCAAATCAACTTGCAAAACATATCTCCAATGCCATAATTAGACTCTGAAACGGTTCTTTTTTTTAAACAGAAACAACTTTGTCGCTGTAAATAAATGATGGTATTCTGTCCGTTTACAAACACCTGCAGGTTTACACCAAAACCCGTAGGTGTTAGTAAAGGGATGCATCGCCAAAATTAACAGATCCACGAGAGTCGGTTAAGCACATGTCATGAAACACACGGGGAGCGCCGGTTTATCCAATGTCAAACACATATGGTATGTTTACAACCAAAGGATGTGAACTCTATCTAATTCTAATTAAGAAATATGACATTCATTAACAATTGCAGCAGTAGACATAAATAACTTAAAAGGAAAAACAGACAAAATAAATTCTTCTAGACAGGGAGCAAAGTTACCCAAATTCAGCGCTTCATAACTCATTTGAAGAAATCAAGTTTCCAGCATCCATATTTGGCAAATAACACCGAAATACATATGCCTCAAGCTCCAGATAATCTTTAAATAATATCAAGCAATAGTCTCTAGTGCTTCCACAAACTTTCAACAACCAAAACAATAGAAGGAGCTTCTCTTATATAGAGAACCAGCTCAAAACCTCCTCAAGATCAAATAATAATATCTAAATGCAAGATCCATTATCTCTCCTAGGATTACATAAACAAGTGACTAACTCTTGAGTGACAAGTCAAATAAATAATAAATAATGGCAAATCACAAGTTGGAATGTCACAGGTCATGCTCCCCAAATAGGACGCGTCCTTTAACAAGTGGTCAACCATGAAATGCTCCAATGATTCACCTAGAATGTCTCCAAGGGAAGCACTCCACCAAGTGCAATGAATATATGTTAGCAAAAAGGTCTCGAGAAGTGGATCATACTAGAAGATGGAATGAAACCTCATAAATGCTAACAACCTGCCAAAAATAATTGCAACATTAGGATGTCTCTTCAAGCAACTCAAGCAACTACCCCTGTTGCACCTTGTTTTGTATAAGACTAACACTTGTGATTTTCATTACAATGGATGGGTTTGCAGCATGGTGCATATGGAATTTTAATTGCATGTTGTTTTTGTGGAGGAGACTCATTTTTCTCCTTGATGGATTGTCATGGCTTATCTATTGGTTTTTTTCATGCCTTTGATTTGATGGATCTCACTCTTGGTATAGATGAAGCATGCTACCTGGTCATATTGTCTTGGTATACTTGTTCATCTAGAGACTGCTACATTTCATGTATGATGGCTCTAACCCCTCAAGGGTTGGATAATGATGATGTGAGTAGTTGATTTCCCTAGCACATGGGGGTCTGTTTTACATGAGGATTTCACATTTACATGGTTGATAACATTCACCTGGACAGTGCCTAGCACATGAACCCCCTTTCACATGGTTCCAACAGGTTTATTGATTTATTCAAAGTGTTTTATATGGTTTGGGGATTCCTAGTGGAAAAACAATGGGTATTATTGGCATGGTAATACTATATTTAGCATATGCACACTTCATTTGAAGTAATCACTCCACCTTTGCACTTTTTATTATGATTGATCTAGCCCTCACATTGGCTAGGGTCAATGAGATTGGATGATACTTGGCTACATTGGATGAATGCCCCAATGCTTATGGATTGGTTTGACATGAGGATGAGATCCTGGCATTTCTGTATGTTTCAAGGTTCTACTAACCTTGGTCTTGAAAGCTATTTTGTCATCAACCTTGCATTGTTGTTTTTAATTTGTAAGAAAGTATAACTTACCACTGACAAGAAAGTTGTGAGGAGGTATAAGTAGAGTCTCTAGGTGATATTCAGGTAATTAGTTTTACGAGGAAGAATAACTTTCTTGCCCAAGAAAGTTGGTTCTGCTTAAATACATTATATTCATTTGCATATATTTTTAAAAATTTCTTAATGATTTGGTAATCCATGTTATTTCTTGAAGAACAAGAATTCTTACCTTTGTATTCTGAAATTTTGATAGGGTCACAGAGCTGAACTGTATGCTTCTAAAGTTGCAAGATCATTGGCTGCTCTTGAGGGTCGTGATAAAGTTGGGGTTGATGATCTCAAGAAAGCAGTAAGCATTTTTTTCGATTGTTTTAAAACTGCAGACCAGCATACTTCTCGTGTTGTGAAGAAATTAGAGTTTATTCAAATTCCTATTGTAAATAGTTTTGGCATTGAAAACATACTATGTGGAAGAAGGCCAACGTTTTCAGAATGATCATATCATATATTGAACTGAAAATGCAAGATTTATTCAGGGCCTTAAGCTAGTATCTCATTCATTGCATGCTACCACTCTTAAGAACTATGTAAATTATTTTGTCAATATTCTTCAACCTGTTTTGGTTATGAATGTTAAACCAAGTGTAATTTATTTAATTTTAGGTATGTTCTATGCTAGAGCAATTTATTTAATTTCTTTTCCATATTAGCAATCACATCAGCATAAAGTAAACTGCAGATAGAACATAAATATAAATCGCAGAAGACAAGCCAAGACAAGAGGACACAAGATGTGGCGCGAGCCAGGGATAAACCCCACAATCTGTGGGGAAACCCTTTGATCAAATCTTCTTTTATCTTCAAAGTTCAGCAGAGAAAGAGAGAGAGAGAGAGAGTACATTTACAACATAAGTCAATACTTTGACTTGTCTAGATCTGAGCATAGATCATCTCCTATAACGATGAGATCGGTTGAAGACATTCTGCTTCAACTGATACCTATCATCGTGCTACATCTGGTCCTCTAGTTGCACCACTGCATACTGCACCATGCTGCACTAATGATAATTATCATCATGCTGCCCATGTCCATGATCTTATCCATCATAATGCTGCTCAAACTAATGTGCATCATCATCATGCTGTTGCCCCTGCTAATGTATCATTGTACTGCCCATTCACATGATCTAATAGTGCCGCCCATCATGCTGTTGCCTCAGCCTTCTCTTTGCTTCATCATGCTGCAACAATTTGCTTTTGTTGATGTCAGCCTTAGCTGCTTGCTATGGCTTGCAGCCTAGCAAAGCAGCTAGGCTATAGTTCCACACAATCCCTTTACACACAGCGTATTGGTATTCTTCAGCTATAGGTTTTCTCTCATTGCTGCGTGTCTCTATGACCTGTGCATAAGAGTCTCCACGAACTGCGTATGAGTGACTGGAGTCTCTATACCCTGATCTACACTGCCTGATCTACTCCACACGGTAGCCCGATCTACACTACCAGATCCGCATACATCACAACGACTATCCTTGATGACTGCAGTTGTTCCTTTTAACGACCAACGTTGATATGTCTTTCATGCCCAGCGTATATATATTAAGTGTCTCTAAGACCAACATAGAATGTTGACTGTTTTATGAATGTTGTGCGTATATAGCTTGCTATTGACATATATACATATTTTAATACCATGACAACATATACCTCTTCATCACTGTGGTTATAACCATGACCTCTTCATCACTGCGGCTTGATGATAGTGGTACCCTTGACTTCTTGACTAGCGTATATATTCATGAACAACGTATTGCATAGAGTTTTCTATGTGTGCTCTGCGCATAGAGTCTATATGTGCTTTGCGTATATGTGCTTCTGCGTATAGAATCTATATGTGCTCTGCATCGTATAGTAGGGCCTTTCCTTTGGCTACGTATGAGTGTGACTGCAGAAAGCATGAACATTGACTGCGTACAACTATCTCCCATGGCTGCATGAATGCGTACAACTATCTCCCATGGAAGCATGAAACCAGCGTGAACATTGAGACTGCATACAGCTATCTCCCATGGTTGCATGAATGCGTACAGGTATCTCCCATGGCAGCATGAAACCAACGTGAACATTGAGACTACGTACAACTATTTCCCATGGCTGAATGAATGCGTACAGCTATCTCCAATGGCAGCATGAAACCAGCGTGAACATTAAGACTGCGTACAGTTATCTCGTGAACATCCACAACGTATTTACTATGAACAGCATCTATCATTCACTGTGAGCAGCGTATATCTTCCATGACAGCATATACCTTATAAGGTCTCCAAGACTACGTTGGATTAGGGCATCATCAAACTTAGGCCAACGTATTCTTATTGTGACTCTCCTCCAAAACCCAAGACGTGGAGAGGAGATCACATCAAGAGTGTGTGTTGAAATGACTTCAAGTCCTCTATATTTATACTAAAACATATATGATGAATAGTCATGACGTTTGGGCTTCTTGAGCCTACGTAAGAGTTGGTCGGCTAGATAATAAAACCATAATCTAAATAAATTCATATCTCCATAAATACATATCGGAATCGGATGATCTTTGGATCAATCCTACGCCTCTCGACGAAAGGATCCAATAAAAATATCAGCGGCCATAAATAAGCTGACCCACATGGAGTTTGGCCCTAGTTTCCAATTTAACACTCCCTCTCAACTAGGGAGAACTCCATCTGCTGATCCATATGACTGACTGTAGTATCTCTGACATCAGTGCCGTGCACTGCTCTGCCCAACTCTGCTCAGATCTGCTGGCTCTGCTATGCTCTGCTCAGCTCAGCTCTGCTGTCTCTGCTAGCTCAGCTCTGCTGGCTCTGCTATGCTCTGTTCAGCTCTGCTCAACTCTGCTGAACTATGAAGAAGAAGAATTGATCGAGAATGTCTCATACCATTCTCCACTGACCCGAAGTCAGTCTCAGAGTGCGTACTACTAGTCCCAGACCAGTCTCAACTGACCCAAAGTCAGCGTCATAGTAGGTACTACTCCTACCACTGGTACTAGACCAGTATCGCAGGCTCAGAGAGTGTACCACTGGTCCCAGACCAGTCTCAACCGACCCGAAGTCAGTGTCATAGTATGTACCACTCTCACTAGTCCCAGACTCCCAGACCAGTGCTACACTGACACGAAGTCAGTCTCAGAGTATGTACCACTCGTCCCAAACCAGTCTCAACCGACCTGAAGTCAGCGTCATAGTATGGTACAACTCCTACCACTGGTCCCAGACCAGTATCATTGATCCCAGATCAATGGAGGTCATCCTAGCGTAGGGAGTATGGTAGACACAACGATGCGTCCATCGGTACTACTATGGTCCCTAACTTCATTTCCATGCTCATTGATCAAATGAGAGGTACTTCCCATGAGTCCTAGACTGCATGGGTAGGATGCCTCGACAACAGGACTAATCAATCTTGTCCTCACAGGAGAACACATCAATCCTGCTACAAATGCCATGGAGAACACATCAATCCAGGCCTCACAGGAGAACACATCAATCCTGCTACAATCACCATGGAGAACACATCAATCTAGGCCTCACAAGAGAACACATAAATCCTGCTATAATCGCCATGGAGAACACATCAATCCAGGCCTCACAGGAGAACACATCAATCCCGCTACAATCGCCATGGAGAACACATCAATCCAGGCCTCACAGGAGAACACATCAATCCTGTTCCACAAGAGAGCGAATCATCTTGTCCATAGGAGAGCGAATCATCCTGTCCATAGGAGATCAAATTATCCTGTCCAGTGCACACCACCAGGGGAGGGTGAGTCACCTTGTGGTTGTATGTTGCTCCAGTAAGAACCGCAAGCCCTCAGAGCTCCCAGAGCTCAATGTATGCAACATGCAGGACCCTTGTACAAGGGCTTCTTGACGACTCCAAGTCATTTGGGAAAATCACAGATTAGATCTTTCCTCGGGGCTTTGACAAGGTGTATCGACCTGTACATCATCTTAATGCGATGGAGCCTCTTTGCTCATCGACATACCATATCCCAGATGATGTCTATCTGCTGGAGCAATCGACGAATATGGGATTCCTCAATAATCGAATCCCACCTTTGGTTGTTACCGAGAATCATAGTGGTATGTGATCAAACAGCTCACTGAAGAGCTTCCCCAACCAGGCAGCTTCATGCGAGATCATACTCGTAGATATGTATCCGGTCTCGGCGGTGCTTATGGCAACCGACTTCTGCTTCTTGCTCATCCAAAATCCAAAGAGAAACAACACTAAGAAGTGCTCCAGTGATCCTCCACACTGCCTGCCCAATCAGCATTCGAATAATCATGCAGTTTCATATTTCCGGCAGTGTATCACAATCCATGAGAGATTGTGTCCTGAAGACATCTCAGAAGATTCTTGGCACAATCTAGTGAGGCTCATCCAAATATGAGCTCCCCGTGCTAACTACAAAACATATGTCCAGACGGAAGTTCACCAGGATCTTTCCCAAGTCTGGTCCGACATCACTACCAGATAACTTCCTCGAGGTAGTCACAGGCTTGCAGTTTATCATTCCACATACGGAATCCAACTCCCTCTGTCTCCTACAAATGAGAGGGTTTGCACCTGTCAGACATAAGTGCCGGTATGAGAGGTCTGTCATCCACAACCTTCGAGTAATGGTTTGGATCGATTTCACTCCTATTGAATCTCAACTTCATTAGACAATTGTTGATTCTCTCATACTATGCCCTGGGTGATTTGCTTCAAGCCATAGAGGGCTTTCTTCCACCTGTCTACATGAGATTCCCGTTCAAAACTCCACGGGTTGTTTCAAAGCTGTGGACCTGCTACTTGAGGGGAATGGTCCCCTTGTAATATTTTCCTTCGGTACATCTCAAACATGTAGTTTCATGCTCTTTTTGAATTCAGGCTTCCCTGTCACCATCTGACTCATAGACCTCTGGTGCTATGTGTTAATGGACATGGTCCTACTCGTGGACTTCTTGTAACTTAATAAAACCCTGAACTCAAAAGCATCTTTAGAAAATTCTATTTTCAAACACGTACCTTTCCATTGACGAATGCCACCATAAAACCTTTGACTTCCATTCCATTTTCGGGGTAGGTGGCATCGACTCCAAGTGTAATCCCACAATTGTTTCCATCTCTACCAAATTAGAGAGTGCACCCTTCTATCCGATGAAGTGCCTTGAAGCACTACAATCAATATGCCAGATTCCTAAAGAATCTAAAGGAGAGGGCCAATACAAGATAACACTTCTTTATCAGAAACAGTATTTGATTCTTCTTACTTGGGGTTCCTTGCTTCCTTGAAGGGTCGGCCGTGTCTTTGATGACTTGCATCTTTGTCATTCAGACACTCCTTCGTATAAGGGCCGAACTCATAACCAAGACATCTACCTTTCCATCCACCCTTAGATTCGAACTTCCCAATGAAGTGATCTTTAGGTATGCCATCATAAACTTCTGCTGCGTCATTATGATAACATTCTCTGCTTCAACTTCAGTCTAGGTGAATTATGAGGAACCCATTGATTCTTTTGTCTTGTCCCAACTGTCTTCGGTGATTGCTCTTTCACTCTTGCTTGGGCATTGTCTTCACCTTAGCTCTAATACCATGTTAATTTTAGGTATGTTCTATGCTAGAGCAATTTATTTAATTTCTTTTCCATATTAGCAATCACCTCAGCATAAAGTAAACTGTAGATAGAACATAAATATAAATTGCAGAAGACAAGCCAAGACAAGAGGTCACAAGATGTGGCGCGAGCTAGGGACAAACCCCACAATTTGTGGGCAAACCCTTTGATCAAATCTTCTTTTATCTTCAAAGTTCAACAGAGAAAGAGAGAGAGAGAGAGATAGTACATTTACAACAGAAGTCAATACTTTGACTTGTCTAGTTCTGAGCATAGATCATCTCTTATAATGATGAGATCAGTTGAAGACATTCTGCTTCAACTAATACCTATCATCGTGCTGCATCTAGTTGCACCACTGCATACTGCACCATGCCGCACTAATCATAATTATCATCATGCTGTCCATGTCCATGATCTTATCCATCATAATGCTGCTCAAACTAATGTGCATCATCATCATGCTGTTGCCCCTGTTAATGTATCATTGTACTACCCATGCATATGATCTCATAGTGCTTCCCATCATGCTGTTGCCTCAGCCTTCTCTTTGCTTCATCATGCTGCAATAATTTGCTTCTGTTGATGTCAGCCTTAGCTGCTTGCTATGGCTTGCAGCCTAGCAAAGCAGCTAGGCTATAGTTCCACGCAATCCCTTTACACATAGCGTATTGGTATTCTTTAGCTATAGGTTTTCTTTCATTGCTACGTGTCTTTATGACCTGTGCATAAGAGTCTCCACGAACTGCGTATGAGTGACTGGAGTCTCTATACCCTGATCTACGCTGCCTGATCTACTCCACACGGTATCCCGATCTACATTTCCAGATCTGCATAAATCACAACGACTATCCTTGATGACTGCAGTTGTTCCTTTTAATGACCAGCATAGATATGTCTTTCATGCCCAGTGTATATATATTAAGTGTCTCTAAGATCAGCATAGAACGTTGACTGTTTTATGAATGCTGTGCGTATATAGCTTGCTATTGACATATATACATATTGTAATACCATGACAGCATATACCTCTTCATTACTGCAGCTATAACCATGACCTCTTCATCACTGCGGCTTGATGACAGTGGTACCCTTAACTTCCTGACCAACGTATATATTCATGAACAACGTATTGCATAGAGTTTTCCATGTGTGCTCTGCGTATAGAGTCTATATGTGCTCTGCGTATATGTACTTCTGCGTATAGAATCTATATGTGCTCTGCATCGTATAGTGGGGCCTTTCCTTTGGCTACGTATGAGTATGACTGCAGAAAGCGTGAACATTGACTGCGTACAGCTATCTCCCATGGCTGCATGAATGCGTACAACTATCTCCCATGGCAGCATTAAACCAATGTGAACTTTGAGACTGCGTACAACTATCTCCCATGGCTGCATGAATGCGTACAACTATCTCCCATGACAGCATGAAACCGGTGTGAACATTGAGACTGCGTACAGCTATCTCCCATGGCTGCATGAATGCGTACAGCTATCTCCCATGGCAGCATGAAACCAGTGTGAACATTAAGACTGTGTACAGTTATCTCGTGATCATCCACAATGTATTTACTATGAACAACATATATCATTCATTGTGAACAGCGTATATCTTCCATGACAGCGTATACCTTATAAGGTCTCCAAGACTACGTTGGATTAGGGCATCATCAAACTTAGGCCAGCGTATTCTTATTGTGACTCTTCTTCTCCAAAACCCAAAACGTGGAGAGGAGATCACATCAAGAGTGTGTGTTGAAATGACTTCAAGTCCTCTATATTTATATTAAAACATATATGATGAATAGTCATGGCGTTTGGGCTTCTTGAGCCTACGTAAGAGTTGGTCGGCTAGATAATAAAACCCTAATCTAAATAAATTCATATCTCCATAAATACATATCGGAATCGGATGATCTTTGGATCAATCCTACACCTCTCGACGAGAGGGATCCAATAAAAGTATCAGCTTCCATAAATAAGCTAACACACATGGAGTTTGGCCCTAGTTGCCAATTTAACATATGCACTGTAATCCTGTAAATTATTGGGCATTCTTTTGCAACACGCTTTGGTTATGGATGTTAAACTGAGTGTTATTGCATATGTTAACCCTCATTCGATATATATATATATATTATTATATTACTAAGCAAGGTGCATGTTTTACATCCTTGTAATTAGTGACCACCTTGTCATGTATTCATATTGTTCCACCATTCTAGGGACCACTAAACCCTGCTAATTGGCACTGGGAAAAGGGATAAAAATCCTTGAGAATTGAGGCAAGATACTGAATGGACAAACTTACCTGAATGATGAGGAGTATCATACTAAGGCTTGCTGGGCACAAAATAGGGTCTGACTTGACTAAAATATGATTGAAACAAGACAGGGTGATCTCAGCTGACAGAGTGGTTAGGAACAAATGAGAATCTTCCCATCCTAATGTAAAAGCATAGTTCGAGATCATTTTCTCATCGTGAGATTTATCTATCTTTCAAGGAGAAATACATGAAGAAAACTGCAGTCTGACTCCAATAAAATTTGGTGCACATGACTCTTAGAAGTCCTTGAAGAAATTTGGTGCAAATATTGTTGATTTATGGTAGCATCGGATGTGCTCTAGCCATGAAAATTGGTGGAGAGGTTAAAGCACATGAGATCCCGAAGACCCAGAAATAGTTTGGGGAAATTCCATCCGGTTAGAGAGATATTAAAAAAATTAATATTTTTAATGGAGTTCCTAAGTCTAAACTTCGGAAAATTAAAATATTAATGGGTATTAATATAAAACTGGGTGAGAATGTTCTAAATGTCATGGATCAAGTTAAATCCAATCTTAGCTTTTGATTAGAGATTTAATCTCAGCTGTTGAAGAGTCAACATAAAAAGTATAAGAGGAGGCTTGAGGGTCAGTTGAAGATACACCAAGATTGATCAGTTAGTTCGATTTTCTAGAGCGGGGTTTGCTGAGAAAATTCGAACAAGTGATTTGAGTTGTAGCGAGGGGCAGTGATTGCATAGCAGAGAGGCAGAGATAGTGCCAAAGGACCAACGTAGAGATTGAGGAGGCTATGCAGTGCCAACAAGAGCCACGCAGAGGGCCAGAGTGACTGCGCAGAGGCTAGCAAGGCCTGTGTGGGTGACGCAGAAGGCTAAAGAGCCAGTGTAGAGCAACAGAAAGCTGATGCAGGGGACTTCAGAGTGACGTAGAGGCCAGAAAGGCTGACGCAGAGCCTCAGAAAAGCGCTGGAGAGATTTTCATGGAGCAGACTTGTCGAATATCTGGTTCTGAAGAGAGGTATTATTGCCAGATAGATATCTCTGTTGGGTGAGCCAGTTTGGCACCCTAGTTGTACTCAAGAAAGCTGCTTAATAATAAAACCCTCAGAACTGCTGCACTGGTTTTCCCAAGTTGGGTTTTTCCAAGGACGATTGTCCAAAAATAACAGTGGCCCTTGTGTGTTTGTCTGTTATTTCAATTGATGATCTGTAGATGAGTTGAGACTGCATTTGTGTTTATTTGCAGTATTTATATGGTTAAATAACTTGTTAAGAAATAAACAAGTAGGTGAAATATATTAGATAATGCAGGAAGAATTTCTAACGGGTTAGACTTAGAAATTTCAACACATATGGCTTTGAGCAGCTCTTGAGGAGGTATATTGCCTTTAATTTTTTCTATATTCATCTATATTTTCTCTTATTTCCTGCAACTTGGATTCCTTCTCTTTGGCTTTGTCTGCTTTCTTCATGTTGAATTTTCTTATAGTAGAAACTAAGTTTCTAATCTGATAATTACTTCCAATGAATTACGCTCAAGTTATCCTATGTCACTTATATCATTAAGCAATTATGCATAGAAAATCTCAACTATGATGCCATAATAATCATATGATCATAAAGAGACAGCCAAACACAAAGAGAGAGAAAAATTACCCATGGAAAACCCAACCTTGAGAAAAACCCAGCCAACTTTTCTTCTGAGGGGAATTCAATCTTCAACAAATTTTACAATGGAAAATTGTCTAGAAATCTATTCCAATTTCTAAGCACAAATACCAGTCAAACCTGGTCACTGATCAAAGTCATTCAAATTATATGACAATCAACTCTGGTCAAAGGGGCAGAAATTTGGCCTGAAGTCAGTGGTCAAAGTAGCTTGCAGTCAACTGTGGCCAAAGTGCCCAGAACTGCAGTCAAAATGGGTCAAGACTCAAAACAGGTCCAAATTTCGGTGGTCAACACAACAGTCAAAACTCACCTTTCTTAGTCAAAACTCATCCAAGATTAGTCAAACAATAGTCCGAATTGGCAGGTCAAAGATGGTAAATGAAGAGCTTCAAAAATCCTTGTTTAAAACTCAGAAAACCCTCCTCCTTGACTCACGTGTGTACAAAACTGTAGATGATGATAAAAGATTCAAACAATCCACATGTTGGAGGTCGAATGGTGTATTTATATGAGTCAAATGAGTGGTTTTATGATCAAGGGTCACACCCTTTTATGGTGGGGTAGACTTGATGATTTAGAGCCTACATGAACCCTACAAATTACAATTTTAATTTTATTTTCCATATTTTTCCTTGGCCAATTTGATAGTCCTATTTGGCATGCATGAATAGCTCCCAATGCTACACAAAAAATCAACACTATTGATTTTTAATGTACCTTGGACAAGTGGTTTCCCAT
This sequence comes from Pinus taeda, assembly GCA_000404065.3. NCBI lineage: Eukaryota > Viridiplantae > Streptophyta > Pinopsida > Pinales > Pinaceae > Pinus > Pinus taeda. Next base: position 97,274 of record APFE031184074.1, read on the forward strand.
GGGTTAGTCTCTACCTAGGGAAAAGTGTCCAAAATAATTCTTTTCCTAAGTGTGATTTTATAAAGTGAAAGTGACTTTATAAGTGGTAAAGTAAATGTTAAACTATAAAGTGAAAAATGACTTTAGACATAAAGTACAATGTGGGTACTTTATTTAATGGGTGAGTTAAAAAATAGAAAGTGAGAATTAAATGCACATTTATTCTCATCCCTTAATCGAAATGAATCTGAGCCATTAAATCTTAGGGTTACCCAAAAGTCATTTAGGGAAACAAAAGGGGGAAATGAAAGAGAGACTACTTTCATTCTTCATGAGCAGATTGGAGAAAGGAGGCTAAGAGCTGGAGAAAAGTTCTGAAGGAGAAGTTTGTTGCAACAAGTTAAAGGAGTGATTTCTGGGCAAAGCTGGGCACAAAAATCAAGGCATAGAAGACAACATAAGGTACAGTACGAACAACATTTAATGCTATGAGCTGCACACCATTCGAGAGAAGTTTTTGAAAAGAACATTTTTTTTGAAAAATCTGTACAATACATATTTTCAACTTCAAGTGGGCATGGAAATTGAGGCAAAGTGGGCACGATTTTCAAGGAGTTTTGGGCTGAAGAGATAAGTTGTATTTCGCTATTTTGTTGTCTACAAATGTATTTTTCCTGAACTTGAAAGATAAATAAATTTGAAGAGCTCTCTAATAGGTTTTCTTTGGAGAAGATTGAAGGGGTTTTGCCTGGGTCTAAGTTGACCAAAAATCTGTGTATTTTTATGTGTTGCTGGTTTGTTTATGTCCATATTTACTTTCAGCATGTGTTGATAGTCCCATGTGTTTTAATCTATTTTTTTTTTTTTTTTTTTGTAGAATTCTATATGTTGAATGTATGTTTATGGCAAAGGGCATTTAACTGAATGGGAGTGATAAGGCGAAATTAAAACCGGGTTGGGATTGCAGGAAACTTTTTAGTCATCAAATTTCAACATGGTATTAGAGCTACAGGCTGAAAATTGCAGTTTGAACAACAGACAGTAGTTTGGGACAACAAACAGTGGTTTGGACAACAAACTTAGTTTGGACAACAAACTGATATTTTGGGACACCAAGGTGAAATTTCACACAGACTGAACTTTTGGGACAACAAGGTGTGCTAGAAAGTTCATTTCTCCATTTTCTTGGTTTTGTAAATTTTGGACAGCAGTCATGGCCATTTTCTTAAGGATAGAGGGCAGACTGGATGGGATATCCAACCATGCTGTTTGGAAGGACAAAATTCAGACAATGTTTGTGGAGACATCAGTTTGGGACATAGTGCGGCAAGTGGTTGTACCTCCTACTGCTATAGATGAACTTGTTGAATTCACAAAAAATAATGCAAAGGCAAAAAGGATTTTGATGGATAGTTTGAAGCACTGTTTTAAAATTCGGCCGAGTCATTAGTGACTCGGCCGAGTTGATCTGAGTCACTAAAAAAATTTACGACCCGGCAAAAATACCAGTTCGGGAGGCCGAGTCATGACTGACTCGGCCGAGTTATTGCATGACTCGGCTGAGTCAATCATGACTTGGTCAACCCGGCCAGTTCTGCAATAACTCGGCCGAGTCAATGAATGCAGCTTGTAACCCCAAAAAAATGCGATTTTTCATATTTAAAAAGAAAAAATTTAACTGTTAGCTGATTGTTGGGGACTCCAAGGTGTTCTATAAATTAGTTAAATGCTATTTGGGATCCATTCCCCTCTCTCAAACCCTAGTATTTGATCATATTGCCCTACTAAGGCTATGCTATTCATGGTAATGTTAAATTCTTAAAGTAAAAGTGACATTCTCCTTAATCTTCATTTTCATCCTTTTACTTAAATTTTTAACATTACCATGAAATGACTCAGGATGTTTGAGAGTGGTTCCGGCCTCATTGGATTTCATATGGAGAAAGTAGAATTAGAAATTTCATTCAAAATCCAGCAGACTTTTGGTTTTTTAGGATTTTAGGGTTGGGGGATTGCAATGTTTCCATTGAAGTTTGTCATGTATTAGGGTATGGAACTCTTATTTAATCAAGAGCACCAATCCCTCTATGTACCTTGATGTTGGGAGCTTCCAAAAATGTCGCTCCTGCTCCCGTTTTCGCTCTCGCTCCCCGCTTTCGCTGCCGCTCCCAAGTTACACTGAGCCAGATGATGTTGGCAACTTTAGCAGTAGCCAGTAGTACTGGTCATAGAATTTTGTTGTAGAGGCCATTCTAGCCTCCTTGGTTATGCGTTTTTGTTTTGATTTCTATATCATCATCATGTATGTATTGGACAGTGCACTGGGTGCCATTTTAATATAATGGATATATTCATGAGCCTACTTTGATCATATGTTGTCTTCTATCTATATTCCAATGCTGTGTTTGGAAACATGAATGAAAATCTTTAGAATTATATGTTTTTATAAAAAATAAATATTTAATGTATTTTTTACAATGACCGAGTCATTGAAATCGAGCCCGTCGAGTCGATACTGAGTCGGAGTTGGAGACGGAGTCGACCTCGGCCGAGTCGGAGTCGGAGTTTTAAAACATTGGTTTGAAGGATTGTGTGGTTCTTCAGGTGAGAGGAAACACATGCATATCAGATGTGGATAGCTCTAACCACTCTCTATCAGAGTACCAATGAGAGCAGGAAGATGGTACTCAAAGAACAATTGAAGAACATCAGGATGATAAAGTCTAAAAGTGTAGCTCATTATCTTGGCAGGATCAAACAGGTATGTGATAATTTGACTGCTATTGGTGAGGCAGTTGCACCCACAGAGTTAGTCCGGATAGCTGTAGTGGGACTTCCTAAGTCTTGGGAGGTCTTTGGAGATGCTGTTACCGCTAGGGAGAATCTTCCCTATTGGGACATATTCTGGGATGATTGTGTGTAGCATGAGATACAGAAGACTGGCAGTGGTGGGTTGAAGATAGTAGATGAGGAGGATGTAGCCTTGACAGCCAGGGGGAAGAAGAAAGGGAAGGCCAAGAAAGGGGCCTCATCAGATGGGGCTAAGGGATAGGAGAAGAAGAAGAAGAAAGATATGGATATATGCAAAGTCAAATGTTGGGTATGTCAGAAGATGGGACACTATGCTACTACGTGTTGTGAGAGGAAGAACAAGGGGAAGAAGGGTATTGCAGCTTCAACAGAGGTGGAACAATTTGCTTCAAAGTTTGACAAGGACTATGCATTTATTACTTCTACATCTAGTAGGAGTACATCATCCGATATCTGGTACATAGATAGCGGGGCTTTCGGCCATATGATAGGTGCACGAGAGTTCTTTTCAGAGCTTGCAAAGAGGACACTTAATATTGAGATTGTACTAGGAGATGACTGCACTGTGAGAGATGTTGGTGTGGGTACTATGACCTTTGAGAGGGAGTCTTTATTTAATGTGTGAGTTAAAAAATAGAAAGTGAGAATTAAATGCACATTTGTTCTCATCCCTTGATCTAAATGAATTTGAGCCATTAGATCTTAAGGTTGCCCAAAAGTCATTTAGGGAAACAAAAGAGGGAAAAGAAACGAACGACTGCATTCATTCTTCATGAGCAGATTGGAGAAAGGAGGTTGAGAGCTGGAGAAAAGTTCTGAAGGAGAAATTTGTTGCAACAAGTTGAAGGAGTGATTTCTGGGCAAGGTTGGGCACAAAAATCAAAGCATAGAAGACAACATAAGGTATTGTACAAACAACATTTAATGCTGTGAGTTGCACCCCGTTCGAGAGAAGTTTTTGAGATTTTTTTTTGGAAAAAGCTGTACAGCGGTACGAAAATCCGTACAGTTCATAAGGAATCCATACAGTACAGACCATATCCATACAATACATATTTTTAGCTTCAAGTGGGCATGGAAATCGAAGCAAAGTGGGCACAATTTTCAAGGAGTTTTGGGGTGAAGAGATAAGTTGTATTTTGCTGTTTTGTTTTGTCTGCAAATGTATTTTTCCTGAACTTTAAATATAAATAAATTTGAAGAGCTCTCTAGCAGGTTTTCCTTGGAGAAGATTGAAGGGGTTTTGCCTGAGTCTAAGTTGACCAAAAATCTATGTGTATTTTTGTGTGTTGTTATTCTGTTTATGTCCATATTTATTTTCAGCATGTGTTGATAGTCCCATGTGTTTTAATATGAAAGTTTCATTTCCAAAATTCTATATGTTGAATGTATATTTATGGGAAAGGGCATTTAATTGAATGGGAGTGATAAGGTGAAATTAAAACTGGGTTGGGATTGCAGGAAACTTTTTAGTCATCAAATTTCAACAAACACTCCCTCTTAGCGAGGGAGGTATTCTCCTGCAACAGATTTCCCTTGGTTGGGAATTATCCTTCTTTAAGAAAAGTTTCATGAGCTTATCATATTGATGCATGTCATAATTACTATTTTTTACAAATATCCATGGTAGGCCAAGATTCCTTTATGGCTCCTCAGGCAAATATATCAAATTTCTTTGATCATGACCTTAGCCTAGGCATCAAATTTTACTTAACTTCTCAAGAAGATTTGCCTTTGGACTATTCACCTTTCTGGTGAGAGTCCTTTGTCACCTACCCAAGCCCTTCTAATATTTAAAGGTGAATTTCATCTATCTCCTTTGGTCGACATAGCCAAGTCCTTCTGGTAGCCAAGTCATTTTGGCTTCTAAGTTAGAAGTTCTGTCCAATATTATATTCTTATAGTTTCCTTGGAACATTCACTTTTGGTCGACCTAGCCAAGTCCTTTTGGCTTCAAAAGTGAATGTATGCATCTCTTCTTGGTCAAAATCCTTTGTGACCCAGCCAAATCCTTTCTGGCTTCAATAAATGGTTTGCTAAATCTTGCAAACACTTCATCATACCCTTCAATGAGGGAGACATCCAACATCATACTAAGCTCATCCTTGTCCAAAATCTACTCATTTGTGGATATGTACCAGATCTCTATTGCTCCTATTTTCATCATGTCTCGGATGAAGTGATCCAGTCATTGCTTTATTACTTGTGATGTCCTTGCAAAGACTTATTCAAGATATCATGTAGGAAACCATTATTGAGTAGAAAATACAAGGACAAAGGAATGGTCAAGAGATGGAAATAAATTTAAACAAAGTAGAAGGATATAAATTACTTATCTTTTAATTTAGAGTTGTCGACTCCCTCTTGGTCCTCGCTCCCTTACTAAAATCCACCTACAATCATCATCAAGCTTATGCATCTTCCTTATTATGCATTCCAAATCCAGTTCTAGGGTACCCCATAAACCTTAAAATTTATAATAGGCTCTCCAATGTCATTGATGATCTCAACTCATGTCATAATCTTCAATAATTGTCAATCTATTTATGAGTGGGGCAACAATATAGTTATTGTTGTCTCCCCTTTGTAGGAAAATCCTTCTTCCTATTATATAGATTTGTACTTTCTAATGCTGCCATAAATCATTGTAATGGTAGTCTTCACAAAGGGCTTCCTTTATAGCAAGGATTTATAATATAATTATAAAGAAGGTACCAAAGCTATGCATAAAAAATTTAAAAGAATAAGAAACTTGAACAAAAAATAATCTTTTGATTGAAAGAATCTTTTGACTTCTTTTGAGGTGGCTGGTTATCTTCTTCAGCTGCCCATGTATGCTGCTTGCCTTTTCTTCCTTGAATGAGTTAGGGTTTCTTCATTCAGCAGAATCATTGATCTAGGTCTAGCTCTTGGGTTTTATCCACAAACCCTAGGGCTTTCTCATCCAAGTCTTCTAGTCTTCTAGGGTTTACATACCCTTAGACTTTCAAATTTCTTTGACACTTTTTGTAAGAACAACAAACTGTCATATTCTGCTGTGAATCTTATTACTTTATAGGTGAAGAAACCTTTCTCCTCAGCTCCCTTTGACTCTGGAGCAACTTCCTCAACAACTTCAAATCATTTGATCACCGAGCATTCTGAATATATTGTGGACATACAGGTTGTGTCCTAGTTCCACCAATCTTCCACAGAATACTTCATGAAAGTAAAGTGTCTTCAAAGGAGGGAATAGGATTATGGCATTCTAGTGTCCTCTATAGAATTTTACAAGAGAACTTGCTCCATCAACCAACCTTTAATAAATGTGCAAGTAACAATCTTCAATGATCTAGACTTTCTTTGCAGAAGGGTCATCAACAAATTTTGTTCACAAACAAAATACTTGGCAGATTTTAGATGATTGTTCTCAGCCCTTCCAAGTAGCTCGACCTCCTCAAAATCATCGTAATTGTAACAATTTTTCTTTTACATGGACAACTCCAACTTTGAAATGATTTGACATTCACAAGAGAATTTCGGTCTCCAAAACTGATGAGGAGCTCGGTCTCTTCTTCACTGTTCAATCTTCCAAGATTGACTTCTTCAAACAATGGTGAATTAAGTACTAAAGATCAGCTCACTTTGGTTTCTTGAATCAAACAATCTTTCAACCTATTCGGTCATGTCCCCAACAAATAATTCTGCTAAGGAGAATTCATAATTTTGCAATTTTGGTGGTTGATAAATATTTTGGCGATTGAACTTAGGAAAAAGGGGTATGGAAGCATAAATAAAATTTTTCAAAGGGAGAGAATAATCAATTAATGAATTGAATTAATTTACATGAGCAAAATGTAGCTCAATAAGTAATACAGAGATATTTACAGTAATAGAAACATCAAGTTTCTATTAGGAAATAGAAACAACCAGTTTCATCTAAGAAACTGCTAAAATGATAAAAATAGCAACAACTAATAAGAATGAGCATTAAACACTAAATAGTATTATTCTAATACTCTCCCTTAATGCTCAATCTATTTACAACACCAATAGACCCTTTGAATTTTACAAACTTATCAGGACCAAGAGGCTTGGTGAAGATGTTTGCGGGCTGCTCTGTTGTGGGAACATATTGCAACTGAATAGATCCGTCTTCAACAAGCTGGCGAATGTAGTGGCAATGGGTTTCCACATGCTTTGTTCGTTCATGAAAGACTGGATTCTTGGCAAGTTTGAGCACTCCCTGATTATCACAAAACAAGGGAGTAGGACTTGTCTGGGAAACATGCATATCCGCAAGCATACGTTGAAGCCAAACTGCCTCACAAGATGCCTTAACTGCTCCCCGATACTCTGCTTCTGTTGAGGAGAGAGCCACTGCCTGCTGCTTCTTACTAGTCCAGGTGACATCACCAGATCCTAGACTAAACACATACCCAGCTGTAGATTTTCGGTCATCAACCGAACCGGCCCAGTTAGAATCTGAGTAACCACTGAGTATAGGATCGGAACTTCGAGTGTATAGGAGTCCGTGATCAGGAGTGCCGCGCACATATCGTAGCACACGCTTTGCTGCTATCCAATGATCAGCCTTAGGAGCTGACATGAAGCGGGAAATGTAGCTCATTGCAAGACTGATGTCAGGTCTAGTGGCAGTAAGGTAGATGAGGCTGCCCACTAATTGCCTGAATAAAGTTTCATCCACAAGGGGGGAGGATGACTGAGCTGAAAGTTGAGCCTTGGTTCCATAGGAGTCGTGGCCGGTTTGCAATCCTGCATTCTGAACCTGTCCACAAGATTTTTGGCATACTTGGACTGAGAGAGATAGATGTTGTTCTTAGTCTGCCAGACTTCAACCCCCAGACAGTAATGAAGAATTCCCAAGTCTGTCATATCAAAGGTGCTGCATAAGTCTTGTTTGATCCCATGGATCAAATGTTTAGAGCTGCCAGTAATGATAAGGTCATCCACATAGACAACCACAAACAAAATATCATCACCAGTATGCTTGATATACAGGTTTGCATCAGATGGGCTTCGCTGAAAGCCATGATCTGTCAGATACTGATCAATTTTCATGTACCAAACCCGAGGAGCTTGTTTCAATCCATAGAGTGCTTTAACTAATCTACACACTTTCTGTTCTTGACCGACAACCTTGAATCCTGGAGGTTGCGTCATGTAGACTTCTTCCTGTAAGTCACCATTTAGGAAAGCACTCTTTACATCCATCTGATGAACTTTCCAATTGAGCTGAGCTGCTAGGACAAGGGCAAGCCGTATGGTACTCATCTTGGCTGTAGGAGCAAAGGTCTCTTCATAGTTGATGCCTTCCTTCTGTGAGAACCCTCGAGCAACAAGACGAGCTTTATACTTGTCTAGGGTTCCGTCAGCTTTGTATTTCACTTTATACACCCATTTGAAGCTGATGGGCTTTTTCCCTGTAGGAAGATCATAAAGGGTCCACGTTTGATTCTTCTGAAGACTCTGGAATTCAGCTTCCATAGCCTGTTCCCACTCAGATGTACCCTTAGCCTCTGAATACGTTTGAGGCTCAAAAATACTGTGTAGGTTAGCCATAAGAGCAAAATTTACTGTAGACTGTTGTTTGCTCTTATGTCTAGAAGTTCTTCATTCAAGGAGCTCATTATCCTGGAGATCACCAATGGTTTTAGCCCACCATTTAGGCCGAAGAGTAGAGGAACCAATATCAGGAGGAGGTGGAAAAGGCTCAAGAACAATAGGAGCAGCAAGAGGAGGGTTATTTTCTGGAGAAAGCTCAGGTAGTGTATTATCAAATATTGATGTTGCATCATCCCTCCCATCAGGTGGACCTACCGGAAGAACACTGTGACGTTGATCCTCAGAACACTGCTCAGAAGGAGAAGACTGAAAGAATCCTCTGTCTTCATCAAATACTACATCCCGACTGAAGCTAAGACGACCAGTGGCTATATCTATTAGCCTATAGGCCTTGTGATGATCACTGTACCCTGTCATCATGAGTTTCTGGCTTTTAGAATCCAACTTAGAGCGCTTAGCAGATGGAATCCAAACATATGAAATTGAGCCAAATACTTTGAGGTGACTGATCTTAGGCTTACGGTCAAACCAAACCTCTTCGGGAGTCTTCCTCTTAACAGCCTGAGTAGGTGATCGGTTAAGAAGATAGACAGCAGTGAACACTGCTTCAGCCCAGAGATTGTTCGGAACACTCATGTGTTGTAACATGGCACGAGCCATTTCAACAACCGTACGGTTGCGGCGTTCGACAACATTGTTCTGTTGAGGAGTGTAGGGTGTAGTTAACTGGTGTTTGATGCCATGAGTATCACAAAAGTTGGAAAAAGCAGAAGAACAAAATTCCCCCCTGTTATCTGTCCTAGGAGTCATGATATTACAGCCAGAATCTTTTTCAACTAAGGTTTTAAACTTATGAAAGGTACTAAGTGCATCAGATTTATATTTTAGAAAATACACCCACATCTTTCTACTGAGATCATCTATAATAAGCAAAAAATATTTGCAACCAGTAATAGAAGATGTATTCATAGGACCACAAATATCAGCATGAATTAACTGGAGTACCTTAGATGTGCGCCAAGATTCTCCATCCTTGAATGAAGACCAATGTTGCTTGCCAGCTTGACAGGCGCCGTATACTCCCAACTGCTGAGTCTGAATATCAGGTAACCCTGACACAAGTCCCTCCCGAGAGAGTTGAGAGAGATACTGCATGTTCAGATGCCCATATCGCTGATGCCACCGAGTGCTGATGGGAGAAACACGAGCTGCTAGAGCCACTTCTGGAGAATCACCAGTGTCAAGAAGCCTGTGTAGACCATGATCCTCTAGCCCAACAACAACCATAAGACTAGTCTCCCTGTCGATAATAGAGCACTTGTGTGCATTGAACACTACGTCAAGCTGAGGAGAGTTCCTCATAATTTGGCTGACAGACAACAGATTAATTTCCATACCAGGAACATAGTACACATTCAGGAAGATAAGTGTGCGCCCACCAGACTGGATCTGAACTGTACCTCTGCCAACCACTGTGTACTTTTCACCTCCGCCAAATACCACAGAATCACTGAAAGGTGAGAAGTCAATAAACCAGTCATGCCTGTGAGAGAAATGGCGTGATGCACCAGAGTCAATGTACCAGGCAGAAGACGGGGCATGATCTGAAGACCTTTTAGCCATAAAGGCGTAAAAAGCAGATTCTGCCTGCTCGGAATGTTCTGCAACATTTGCTGTCTAATGGGGCCCTCCCTGTTTCTTTTGTTCAGAAGAAATCCTCTGTCCGCAATCTTTCTTCATGTGGCCGAACTTGTGACAGTAATTACACTGCACACTTTGCTTCCTAGCAGGATCAAAAGGCTGAGGAGAACCTTTCTGCTGAAAGGACTGAGAGGACTGATATTTGGCAGCAAAAGCATTTTCCGAGGACACTGATGAAGCACCACTACCAAACTGCAGTTTCCAACGATCCTGCTGCAGGAGTTTGGTGCATAACTCTGGAAACTTCAGATCAACATTTGTGGTGGTAATGTTGAGTGTTTCTATGAAGTGATCATAAGATTTCGGTAGACTTTTTAGAGTGATGACTACCATATCTTCTTCCTCCATGGTCTGACCAATGGCTTCGAGCTGATCTCGAATGTCTTTAATCCTGTTAAGATGTTCCTGTAAAGACATATGTTCGTCCATCATGATGGAGAACAACTGATTCTTGAGAAAGAAAGCTCTGCTCTTGTCGGATGTCTCGTGCAATCCCTTAAGATGTTGCCAAACTTCAGCAGCTATTTTGCCGGAAGGAATCTGCGGTAACTGATCATCAGTGATAGAAAGTTTGAGAAGCATAACAACCTCTCGATTTCGATCATCAAACTTATCTTGATCGGTACCAGCTGTACCAGGACGGAGCTCTTTGGCCAAAACAAGCTGGTCTAGACGCCTATACTAAAAAATGGTCAACATTCTCTGTTTCCAGATGTTATAATTGGTGCCATTAAAGCGTTGATTGCCTTCCAACATCAGATTGGTTAGTGAAGCCATCTGTACTTTTCCCAAGACACAGAAAACACCAAAGAAATCTGGCACAAATTTTAATGCAGATCTGCTGAAATTTTAATGTAGAAATCGCATTGAGAGGCTTAGGCAGGAAGAAACTTGGAGAATATTTGTATGCCCAGAAACAGAAAAAAATCTGTGTTTTATGAAGAATTAAAAGAAAATATATATATTGATGAATTTATACGGGCAGGTTACCAGTGATTCGTGGTCTCCATAATTACTTCTTTATGCAAAAAAGAGAAGCTATATAACATACCAGACTGTGCCTAAAAATAAGTAGCCCACACACATTGGAAGACAGTAACCGCTCTCCAGCGTAAAGTCAAATATGTCCGGCTTCGCTGTTCCTCCCAGAAGTTCGAACTCCACTTTTGTGATTGCAGCTATATTTCCACTATAATTATTGCACTGCAGATTTCCTCCATAGTCACCGGTATCGCAGCTTCCCACCCCCGGGAATCGAACACACAATCAGTCCTCCCCCAAAGGGACCCGTTGAGAACGCTGCCACAATAATTCTGCTACGACAGTCGACAGCGAGAAAAAAGAAATTCGAAACAGGGACCTGCTGTGCCTCCCACTGTTGTTGCAATCTGCTCCTTCGAATCATCAACTACGTTGCAGTTAGTGTGATGTGGATTGTCGTGGTGCAATGCTTAGCCGGATGAATGTTGACGCCTTTATTTACACATTCACAGACGGTATGCCTGAAATGATAAACACATGCGTATCAGGTGCGGCTCCTTCACGTCGGCTTCTAGCATACCAAGACTGCTTGGTGAACGACGACGGAAATTTGGCGGCGAGACAGACTGTATTGTTTTTGTATGCCAACAGTTTTACGCCACGCTTTCAGTTAGCCTGGAGGAAGCAACGAAATGCTGGCAGTCTCGGCTTTTGCCGCAAAAAAAATGTCAATCTCGTGGTGCAGATCCAGGATTGGATGCGGCAGTAAAGAGCGGTCTTTGTCGATTGCAGAGGTGACGTAACTTCTGGCCATAGTAGAATGTGGAATCGAGTAGGTCAAACAAAAAATCCACACGGTAAAAAAAAATTGAACAGCGGTCAAACAATGTCCGATCCAGCACGAAGTATGAGGGAAGTGTTTCAAATCTCTTGGATGACACCAGAAACCCTCACAAAACCACCGAAGAACAACTCAAACAACAGATTCAAAACCTAGAGAGCAATTTCGAAATGAAGCACAAAATTTTTCACACGAATGAAAAATTATTTCGAATAAAATACCCGTGCTCTGATACCATAATCAATTTTTGAATTGAATTATTTTACATGAGCAAAATGTAGCTCAATAAGTAATACAAAGATATTTACAGTAATAGAAACATCAAGTTTCTATTAGGAAATAGAAACAACCAGTTTCATCTAAGAAACTGCTAAAATGATAAAAATAGCAACAGCTAATAAGAATGAGCATTAAACACTAAATAGTATTATTCTAATAGAGAAGACCAACGTAAGAGAAATGGAAAAATTAAAATGCTGGTGGGTTGTGGGGGCCACTCAAAAGGGAAATCGAACCCCTTGGAGAAATTCGAATCACAAGAGAATGGAGGCAAAAAAGGGAGTTCAAACTAGTGGGCCCACAAGGAGGAGAAGGGAAACAATTATAAATAGGAGAGGAGAACTCATTTTTGCGGTCCTGGATTGTGCATTTTCAGACTTAGAGTTTGCTTGAGCAGTTTAGCCAAGTCAACTACTGCTGCTTAGCACAGAGATTTCCAAGCGAAAAATCCCAACGCTGTTTCAGTGAACTGAGAGCGTCACCCTAGGAGAGAAATTGGAGTTGACTGGAGGATCGATTTAAAGTTGTTGTGAGGCATTCCATCACTTGCTTCAGCCAGTGCGTGTTTCCTGGAGGACGCAAAGGCAGAAATTTGTAGAGCTTGGAAGAAGGGATTCCAGGGGACCAACACTTGAAGAATTTGCATATCTTCCTTGAGGGAGAGTGAGTCACTTGGGTGATTTGTAGAGCTGGGGATTGCTGCTTTTGTGAGAGCCAAATTTGTCATTTCTAGGGCCTGCACAAGGACCTTTTTGGGCACATTTGCAGCACAAGAATTGAGCAAGGATTTTGAGATAGATTGGGGCAGAAATTTCACTCATATTGCAGAGATAATTTTGCAGAGAATTTCCAACCAATTGAGGGAGGATTTGGAGCAGAACTACAACAGTATTTCTGGGTTGGATGCTGGGCCAACAGTTGGAGGAATTCACACTAAATTTGGGTATTTCTGGACAATCAGAATCAGATAAAAAGATTTCTGGGTCTGGATGGTTGGGTGCTAAGGAGCATACATATAATTTTGCATAATTTTTGGAGCAGTTCTGAAGGGTTAAATCATTATTTGCCTCCAGCGCAATAGGTTTTTCTGGACAGTGCATTGAGCAGTTTGAGCTAATTTCAACGTGGGGAAATTCTCTATTTCACCTGGGTTTTGCATGCCTACTGTAGCAAGCCCAGGTGCACTCATTCCTCACTTTTTGCACACAGATTATCTCTGCAATTTATAATAAAATGGCTCAGAATCAGTATTTCTGCTCTATGATGTTCTGATTGCATTTGTATGGTGTGGAATTTTCAGATTTGCATGCTATATTTATTGGCTGTAGCTTAGTTTATGTTTTGATATACACTGTATTTCTCTAGTTAGAATATTAGATATTCTGGCAAGTAATGGCACCTTTGCTTTCAAGGTATTAGTCAAATTGCATCCTTGACTTATAAGGGAAGTTCTTTTTGGTGACTTCGTTGGACTCTTTACTTTTGCTGGTCCCTTCACAGGCTTCTCGGTTTCCTTTGTTAACTCATTGAAGCCTCTCAGCCTTCCTAATCTCTGACTAAGGTCCTTCGGTCCTCTTGGTACAGAACTGAGGCCTCTCTGCCTCCCTGACTCTTGAAATCATCCTTAAATATGTATTTCCCATTCTCGGCCTGTTAGAAGCCTATTATTGAAGAAATGTGCCATCTTAAAAAATGATCCACAATCACAAAGATTGATTTATGTGCTTTCTAGATCGCATGTCAACTTCTTTTCTCAGAGTGGGTCAGTGATATCTTTCCTCAAGCAAGCATTTGATCCTATTATCTCAAAATGATATGCTAGGTATTGTGCCATTTCTTAATCAAATTCTTTAAGAATACATGAATATCTACAAAATAGCTCAATTTTCCACTTGGATTTCTCTAATGTTCCACAATCTGTAGGAAATTTATATTCTAATCAACTCATTCTTCATGTATTCAATGCATTAGATCATTCAACCCTTTATTAGTCTTTCGTCATTCATCCCTCGACTTGATGTCTTGCTTCACTCGGCCTGTTGCATAAATCTGATATTTGAGGCCTCTTTGCAGAGGCATTGTGACTTACTTATCTGCAACATTGGATGATTCTCTGAGGCCCTACCTATAACCTATACTTGTCCTTTTCCACCTTGTTGTCCTTCAAAACTTTTGGTAGACTTTGGTTAGTCCC
>APFE031184079.1:8812-20716 GCA_000404065.3 Pinus taeda
TAACAATTGCCCCCTAAAGCATGAGGTCGTAAATCTTCTGATGTCGGGTGAAATGCTTTATCATGAGGATCCGAGGTTTTTCGAACTAGAAGGTGACCTATAATAAGAGACAATACAATACATTATCTTCATAATATTTTCATGATCTAGTTGAGGTGGGCATTCCCATTCTCAGCTTTATAAATTCATTTTCATGTACATAGGACAGACAACTGTCTGTATGGCAGACTGATGATTCTGGTAGAGCCATCATCCCTTAGCTTGGATGATTATCTGTGCAGCAATGATGTACATTTGATGTATTTATTTTCTTTAATATATCACAGCTCAGATGGATGAAACTAGATCTGGAGTCTTCAAAACTCGTTCAATCTTTGCCCGAAGTACAAGTCGATCCATGTGAAAAGATTTTCTGATGTCGAACATGGAAAGACATCGCCTGATTACTAGCCAATTATGTAAGTTGTTAACAGGCATGAGAGGAATCACCGATAATGATAATGACCGTCAAGGTACTGCAGTACAATTCATGTGGTGTGAATACATGAGTCGATGTCAAACACCACGCAAAATCTTTTGGTTGAAGGCCATTGATGTAAACCTGTCGCTGGAAGTGAGAAACTTGCCATTGAGGTATGCAAGCTTCAAAGTACTGAAAGGGTTGTTCCTAAGTCAACTTCTTGGATAATGAGCTGATCTCAACAAGAAGTGACGTGTCGTAGGAGGGCCTTAATGAATCCCACATCTACGACATGAAACGGAGAAAATGATTTTGTGGAGGCGAAAATGATCTAATGATAGAAGGTTCAGGGTGGTGGTCATGAAAGAATGAAGGGTGAAGGTATTGCAGCAGATGAGACACAAGCTGGGTTGGTGAATTCTCTGAGCGACTTCTCTTGAACATACCGGTGACACTGAAATGGATTGGCAGTGTTAACCCCAAAGATGGATGGTACGGTGGACCAATGGTGATATGACCGGTCAATAGAATAACCCAACCCGACTCAATCATGGTGATGGAGTGAAAGTGTCATGTTCAAGAGCGACTTGCTACCAATAAAGTTTCTTCAAGTTTTCTTCCCAATTTTTCCCCAGTCATTTCTGACGAGTACCTCTTTATTTTTGTCAATCTTGAGGAGGATAACATATGCTTGTTCTATAATTTTCCCTTCGAAAAAACCTGTCGCTATGTTTTAACGAGCGTAGCGACAGTGAAACTCACTCTTGTCTGCATGGACAAGTTTGTCGCTATTGTTTTAACGAGTTTAAAGACAAAGATAACTTAGTTCTTTTCAATTTTAGAGAGTCTGAAAAGAGATTGAAAGGAAACTCCAGTATTCCTTTTTCATAATATAATCCCTTAAGTCAAAAAAAGTATAAAACAATACGAAAGGGATGACTTTTCAATAATTTTAACGAGCTGAACTAGACAAGCACTCGATCGTTTTGTGCAATGATCCCTCAGGTCCAAAAAGATTAAAATCTAGAGGAGGGATGGCACTTCCAATCACTTTAACGAGCTAGAGAGGCCAATTGCTCGGCAATCTTTTCATATTTTACGAGTCAGATGAAAAGAACTTAAAGGAGACTCGTTTTTTGAGGAACGAGTGATTTTTTTGGGTAGCAGCTGGTTCCAGGTAAGGTTTGGAACTTTTCAATCACAACAGTGTAAAGAAGATGGCTAATAGAATCACTCATCGCAGCTATTCCTCAAAAGGGGTAAACAATCAAATGGAGGCGTATGATCAACTAAAAAAGAGTGGAGGTGATGGTAAGAACATGACCAAGGCTCAAAAGCTGATAATTATGCGATTGCAATGGTTATTTACCAAAAGTGGGTTCATTTTTTAATGAGCTTAAACTCTGGTGGAACATATGCTCATTGCTAGGTTTATTTTTTAACGAGCTTGAACTTCACGTAAAACTGCTCATGTCAGTCGTATAATAAGGATGTCTCATCAGTAGGTTCATTTTTTAGGGAGCTTGCTCCATTCGTAACTTTGCTCTAGATCCTTTCATTATGCAAGCTAGGAACAACCAATCCTACTAGTCTAAAGGGTTAAGAACCTACAAACTAAGAAAATAAATGGTTGCTTTTCACTTGCATGCAAAAAGGTTTGCTTGCCCCCAGGTATAACGAAGTAGAGTTTCCAGGTTACCATTCATTTACAGACAAAACACTTCCTTGGCTCTATTGGGAATATCACCTTTGACTGAGGAATCCTTTTCTAGTCTGATCCATTTTCCAAAACGGACAGGATGGTCAGACTAGTCATATTCCTACGTGGAAACCTATCTTATATCTAAGGTTTTCCTGCCGAAGCAGACCAGGGTGCATGCCTCTTGGGTTTCAGTCACAATCACCGAATCACTCATGCTCATCAGGTGGACGGACTGGAGATTGATGAGACATTCCTTGTGCAAAAAGACTAGTCGGGGATGGCACTTGAATATTAGCTATGTGTGAACCAAGGAATGAAAGCTGGTCTATGAGCTGGACCACTCTAACTTCATGCAGAAAACACATCACTCGAAAGAGTGAGGAAACAATAGCTCCCATGCTATAAATGTAGCCACACCCAAGGAGTAGGTTGTAATCTAAAGGTCCTTGGACTACCATTACGTTCAGGTAGACAGTTTTCCTTCTCAAAGCTATAGGAAAATTTGGAAGGATCCCTAACGGTCAACTGGTTCCTTTGTCGAAGCCTGTCATATTTCGCATCTCAGGTAGAAGTGATGGCAAACCAAGTGCTTTCCAAGTAGTTGAGGAAAGGATACTCACAAAGCCCCTTCATCTATGATCGTACCGACCATTACCATTATGTAAGCCTGTACTATGATTCAGAATGGTACATTAGATGGTAGATGGGGTTTGCCTAGTAGATTCAAACCGAAGGAAATGACTAGGTTGCTTGGAGGTGGGACCGAATAAATGGCTAGATACATCTCTGACAAACTTCCTTCCTACGGTAAAGGAACGGGTAGATTGACCCTGTGTTCATCAGATTCTGTGTTGATGAAAAGAATTTGAATGGTGTCATTCTCATTCTCTTTGGTGACTGTATCATCTGAAGGTAGACCTTCTAAAGACAAGACTGGGTTGACTGCCATCTCGATATGTTGACTTTGGTTCGGTGTGTACTCAGAGAGTTTATCTTCAATGATAGATGATTCGACTGACCATAAAGGTGTGTCAGTCAGATTTCCAACTAGTGATGGACTCGACAAGAGTTTCTTGTATCTAGGAGGCAGCCATAATGGTGAAGCAGGATGGTTATCCAAGACTATGTTAGCTTCTTCTAGGAAGGGACAACTGTGGATGGAACGATCACCTTCACACAGTCTACAAGGAAATTTAGATCTTCCTTTTTGTCCGGTGACTTCGTTTTCACTAGTTGAAGGTGTACTTTCAACATGATCGTCAGAGGTTGAGGACACCAGATCGTGCAAGTGGGGAGATCAGTCCCTTAAGATCCGTGGGATGCAAGGACAATCTCGGTGATAGTGGTATCCCTTTGCAAATGACACATGCAGATTTAGGTTTGGATGGTGCAGTGTGTGGATTTTTGCCAGATGATGCATGGTTGCCCCCTTTTGTCATCGGCTTCTTCTTCTTCTTCTCAGTTACTTGGTTTTTAGTTCTACTAGCTTCACCAAGCGAAGAGGAAGAAGGAGAGGGAGAGACAAACAAAGTAGAAGATTTGGGGGTAACTCTGATATCATCTAGTTGCTGATTTAATTGCTCAAGAATCATGGTGCTTTGAACGATAGAGGTTGAGAAGAGCCATACTGGCAAGCCAATTGCTAGTCCTAGAAGGGACAATGTGGCCCTATGAGGTGCACCAACATCTCCCCAAGAGGAGAAGGAACTAGGATTTCCCCCCAAGGGGAAATCCTTGATTGATGGACTCCATTTTCTCAACCTAAGACCAACGAGGGAACAATGAAATTATTCCAATTAAAATAAATTTTATGACGCTTTGACACAACTTGTTTTTTCAATTATTAAGAGTCGAGAAAAAGCTAAAGATGACTCTAGTCACCTTCAATTTTTAATGAGCCTAAAGTGACAAGTGCTGAGATGGACCCTTTCTTTTAAGGATTCTGAAAAGGAATGAAAGTGACTACTTTGGAAATCTAAATAGAGGGATTACGAAACCAATCGCAAAACTATAGAATACTTTTTACGGTATGGCAGTCAATCTTCCCGAATGTTGTTTTCAGTGCATTGCGATTGATAGGGTGGAAGACACAGCTTCCTAAGGATAAAGGATATAGCCTATTATGGTCTCCCAATATATACTCGATGGTACGTGGAAGCACAAGTCCGTACTGGCACTTGTCATCTCAAAGAGTAGGAATCACCCAACCTACAATGAAATCGATAGTTATCAAGCTTTACGATGCCGGAATACTTCTCTAGCCTAGACTTCTAAATGTTGTGCGTTAGGTTCCAAAGCATTTTTATGTTCATTGAAATTTATTTTACAGTTGATCTTTCTTAAGAAGTTTTCCTTTAAGGTTCACCGCGTGATGTAGATATACAACTCCTAAATATGCAATCTAAGATGATAAACAATCGTTTACTCTTATTTTTGCAATGAAAATCCTAGCTACTAAGGAAAGAGAAGCGAAATTATTTCAACAAAGAGCAAAGAGCACACAGTAAGATGCACTATGCTAAATCAATCTCCACAAGCAGTCTAAATGCAAATGCACATGCATGTATTTGTTTTCTGCTTTCTTAATGTGTGAATGACAAAAAGAATGCTAAGTACAAATCTGAACTATCTTTTCTTTCAAAGCGACAGTACTAACAATTTTTTTTCAAAAGACGAAAGGAAGACAAGGACAACACTTCGCAATTTTGAATTGTAAACTGCTTTCAACACTTGAAATAGTATAAATTCAAATCAAATACAAGAGTAACAGTGTAATCAAATATCAAAAAGAGGAGGATTCTTTTCTTTGACTGAAAACGACACTTGTGACACTTTCAAATCAAAATACGACAGTTCGATTAAGCTATTATTTGTAAAGGAGAACTGTAAATGGAAAAAAATACATAAAAACATTCACAATTCTTTGTACAATGGAGGCTGAATAATTCAAAGAAAGGGAGTTTCAATAGTGGTATACTGAGCACAGACAGAAAAAATCCTGAATAAAGCTGAGCACAATGAATAAAAACCAAAATCTGGAGGTAGAAACAGTCTTACCTGATCATCGCAGCTGTAACATAGGGAAACAGGGATGCATCTCACCTACAGCACACGTGAGGTGCGATGCATCCAGACTATCAAAAGTAGACAGTGTGATGGTCCAGGGATAAGACTGGGCTAGGTTTTTGGTCATAGTTTGCAGCTTAGTTCAGGGATTGAGGATGAGCTAATGATAGTCAGTAAATACAAAGCATAGGGGCTGATCTAATGAGGTTACTTGAGCCACCACCAGGGCACTTAGGATGTTTTCAAGTCAGATGTTTAATTCATAAACTAATCTAGAGATTGACTAAAGCAGTGTTTATCTACTTTGCAGTTGCATAGAAAAAGCAGTTTGAAGGCTAGCTAGCTTAACTCCAGGCTCCGTCTGTAGTTTATAAAGCAAACAAACTAGAAACAAGCAAACAAGCTATTCACTCCCCAGTGGAGTCGCCATTTTGTTATTGGTAAAACTAGTGTCCATTCAGAGCTCCATTCAGAGCTACTAGTCCCACTAAGATGGGTAGCTATCTTAGAAATAAACAAACTAAAGTTACTTGCACTTTCCTTTATGATAAATAGATGAGAAAGAAGCAGAGAGTACCAACCTCAGTCTTTCGCTTGGCTCCTTGCTTATTTCCTCTCCCCTTTGATAGATCTTTGCCACTCCTTCCTCACTTGTCCCACTTCAAAGAACACATGTAGAGTCAAAGCAGCATATTACCATCAAAGGATAGAGATCTATAATCATAAACAATATATGATTAGATATATATTGACCATACAAATGCATATATCAATTCAAGATTCATAGAAATACAAGAATATGGAGGAAAACTCAAATAGCTTTATTGATAGAAGTAGTAGAAGAGAGGATTACAACCCATTGGTCTAACCCAGTGCCATCCTCCTAGCATGAAAGCCCTCTTCACCTCATGAAAATCTTAGATCACCCAACAATGTTGTACAGAGAAAACAACAACACTTCCTTAAAAAATGCAAAATTCCAACCTCTGGATCTCTAGGATGAGGGATCCATATATAGATGTTTGCAGGTGGGTGAGTCAGCTTTTGGGATTTTGATTAGTGTCATCTCTCTGATAGTTCTTGGTTCCACTTGGAGATTTCATGATCTCTTACTCATCCTTGGGCGAATTCAGAAGATTCTTTGGGTTTCCACCTAGCCAACTGCCTTTGCCATTTATCTACTCTCGTTCATCACACCCTACAGAAGGGCTTTCCAGTATGCATCGCACTTTTCGCATGTGGCAAGTGAGATGCATCGAATGCTTAGCACTGAGTAGTCTGTATGGTCCTGGTTTAACCAGTTCTGAGTACTTTTCAGGGAGAACTTCTGGGAGATGATGTAATCAACTAACCTTGTTCTTTTAGGGTATGAAACAAAACATTTAGGGAATTAGAAGCCCTTGGTTTATGGAAATATGTGATCGGGGTTGCAGTGCCAAAATATGTCTATAACAATTGTAGAAGGTAGTGGGTGTAGCCAGAATGTCCATGATGGACGGATGCTTCGGATATACCCAAGTGACAATCCTCCTTGAGGACCAGAAAAATACTTCTTTCATCACCTTGTGGGGAACATTCATGTATGCCGACATGTCATTTGGGTTGATAAATGTAGGGGCCACATTGGAGAGAGTTATGGACGTAACTTTCATAGGCGAGCAAGATAAATTTGGGGTAGTCTACTTAGATGACATCACAGTCTTTTCTAATACTGATGAAGAGCATATCCTCCATCTAAAGCTCACCTTCGAGAAGTGTAGGAGGTATGGCCTCTCTCTAAATCCTAAGAAATCTCAATTCGCCCTGACTGAGGGGAAGGAGAAAATATTGATCCTAAATGAGTCAAAGCCATCAGCCTTATTCCCTTGTCCAGAAACAAGAAAGAAGTCCAAACCTTTTGGGGAGGATAAATTTCTTAAGACGATTCATACCCAAAAATGTTGGGATAGTCAAAGGTATCACAGAGATGCTTAAGAAGGAGAATGAAGTTAAGTGGAGCTCTCTCCCCTGTGATTCTTTCACTAGGATCAAAGAAGCTTTGGCTGAGGTCCCAGTGCTATTCAGCCCCGACTATTGAGTTCCTTTCTACATCTTTTCTTTCACCTCTCTGCATACCATTGTTGTTGTGCTGTTACAAAAAAATAAAGAAGGCTATGAGCAACCCATTGCCTTTTTCAACCAAGTCCTAAGGGATGCTGAGTTGAAGTATAATATATTAGAGAAATAGGCCTATGCACTGGTTAAGGCACTGAAGTCATTTCATATGTATGTGCTACAATGAGAAATCAAAATGTTTATCCCAATGACTGCAATTAAGGACATCCTGGTGTAGGGATACAGTGAAGGAAATAGGGGTAGGTGGATAGCTAAAATACAAGAATATGAGCTAGAAATAAAGCCTACTAAGCTCATCAAAGTCCAGGGGTTGGCCAAGATTTTATCGAAATCCAACTGCCAAGCTCTGGGGATAAACCTGATTATAGAGGAAGGTAGACCAGAGGATCACCACAGCAGAATTAAAATAGGTGAGCAGAAGATCTATGCCAAGTATGAGGGATATCCCTGGTATAAGAACATTTTTCATTACTTCTTATTCCTAATATGCTCTTTGGGACTGGATAGATCTAAATACTGGAGTCTGAGATTGCAGGGACAGAAATAAATTATATCCAATGGACTGATCTACTAGAAGGACCCGGTGGGGGTATTACTATTATGTTTGGTTGAGGGAGAAACTCATGAAGTGATCGAGTATTTCCATGGGGGAGTCTGTGGAAGACACTACAATTGGAAGAAAACAACACACAAAATCCTCAAGGCATGATTCTACTAGTCCATGCTATTTCAAGATGTTTATTCTCAGGTCTGGTTGTGCTAGAAATGCCAATTGTTTGTTGAAAGACAAAAGTTTTCTCCTCTCCCCCTGATTACCATGCATGTAGAGGAGCCTTTTAGACAGTGGGGATTGGAATTCATTGGAGAAATAAATGCACCTTCTAGTAGCAAGCACAAATGGATTTTAATAGCCACTGGCTACTTCACCAAGTGGGTAGAGGTTATCCCAGCTAGAAATGATATTGACTCAATGGTGATAAAATTCATGGAGGAGAACATACTATCCCACTTTTGGTGTCCTTTTAAAATTATCACTCATAATGCACAAGTCTTCAAATTTGCCAAGTTCACCAACTTTTGCCATAAATTCAATATCATTATTGTACACTCCACTACATACTACCCTCAAGGGAATGACTTGGTTGAGTCTTATGATAAAACTGTGGTGAGGGTTCAAAGAATACCATCACTGAAAATCAAAGGAACTCAGACTCCCAACTGAATTTTTCTCTATGGGCTAACTAGGTAACACCCAAATGATCCACTGGGAAATCACCTTTTGAGCTAGTATATGGCAAGGTTGTTGTCTTCGCGATCCAATTAGCAATGCCAGTATATAAGTTGCTACAAGAAGTTGAGGAAAAGCCTAGTGCCTTGACTAGAAGGATAAATCAGCTAGTGGAGCTTCATGAGAATAGAGATCAGGTGGAGACCAAGTTGTCAAACTACCAGAAAAGGATGAAATCTTTGTTTGACAAGAAGGCTAAGGACATACCTCTTCAGCAATGAGATTTAGTTCTTAGGTGGTATGTCTGATGAGAAGACAAAGGAAAACATGGGAAGTTTGATCCGCTATGGTTCGACCCCTTCAAGATTGCAGAATAAAGGCGAAATAACACTTACATGCTTGAAAATTTGGATGGTGAACTGCTAGAACTACTTGTAAGTCAACTCCTAAAATTTTATTTTCAAAATTAGAGATATCAGTCTCTTGCATACTGTAAATATCGGTGGGTCTATTGAAATTGTTATTTGAATTTTCAATTTATTATCAAAAAAGTCCTTTTTCACAAAATTATATTTTGTTTAAGAATAACTTCATGCCTAATGGAAGGAAAGGCTACCAGTCTACAGGTCCTCAGCACCTCCCCAGTTGGAGCCAATGTTGTCACTAATTGCATTATGGGCTTCAATTGGTCATGGTTGCCCAAGAGCAATGAAGTTTGGAGACACTTTCCTAGGCCACAGAGGATCTCGAATATTAATCAAACCCTCTCCAATTCCTAGTGCTAAGAAAGAGCTTTCCAATGGTATATAGAAGTCCAAAATAGGACTCCTAGATTAGAAGTTAGAGCCTGTTGAAGATTGTGTTTGTAAAGCCCAGAAAACGAAGAAATGGCTAAGTATGAGGGCATCCTGCAATCCCACATCATGCAAATTGACAGTACCATAGTCACAATAGTCCCACATGGCCCCTGAAATACCTGATGGGCCATCCTTAAGAGATTGCGGGGGGGGGATTGTCGATAGTGTTAAAGCATTGAGGAGGGCAAAGGTCGATTTACACTAAAAATCAATGAAAAACAAAGGTCGAGCCGCCCCCTTCTCACTCCTCCATGTGGCGAAATGTGGTAAATCTCCCATCCCACAATATCCGTGAATCGACGGGTTTCTGACTTAATAGATCTTGCGGGGGCCGATTCTACAATATAATTTAAAAGTCCCTAGGGAGGCTGAATTTATTTTCCACATGAAACCTATGCAAAAACAAGGTCGGGTCACCCCCCTCCTCTCTCCTCCACGTGGTGGAATGGCGGTATGGTAAATCTCACATCTTGTAATCCTACAATATCAGTGGGATCAACGGGGTTTTCATTACAAGACCATGCGGGGGTCGATTCTACGGTATAGTGTAAAAGTTTTGGGAAAGGCTGAAATTCATTAAAAAAGGAAGTGCTTGCAAAACCAAGGCTGTCGGCCCCGTTTCTCTCTCCTCCACGTGGTAGTATGGACGGTGATGTGGCCATATGGGGGACATGTGTCACCCAGTTTTGGCATTTTCAAGGGTGAAATGAGGCTATTTTCGGGTGCCAAATGTCACCACTCATAGGGTGGCACGTGGCAGCAATGACCTCACCATGCAGAGTGATGATCACAAGTGTTAAGTGAAAATATAAAGGTAAGGTGCTTGCGATTGTGATATGCAGGGGATCGTCCTGGATGCAATATGACATATGTTATATTGTATAAGGATTTCACATTCAGAATGTTGGCCCGTGCTAAGGAGAAAGGTGAAGGGTCCCCCTCTCTTGCAATGCAATTGCGATGTCCTAGGTGGGCCCGATCTCGCAGATTGACGATTGCAGTTGTATAGGGAAGAAGCTTAAGGTAAAGCATAGTAATGTGCCGATATGGGAGATTTTGTTTTACAAAAGAAAAAGGCTCCCAAACATAGGTCTGATGGCCTTAGCTCCTGAGGGCTAAGCCCCTCATTCCTGCCCCTAGTCATATGAGGAAAGCCACATGAGGGGCTATAATAAAGGGGCCCTAAGGTGGAAATAAAAAATGCATGTTTCGCCTGTTGTAGAGGAAAAAAAACCGCATGTGAGAGACTACATTGTTACACTATAATACATATCAGCCACTACATCAATGCATCGATAGTGCAGGACAAAGTATTAATGGGTAGACGGGCCAATAGCTAAAGACTTAAATGGAGCATGGTGCAACAATGGAGCAGTACATGAGACTCAGGAAAATTAATGGCTGAACATGGAGCCCCATCCCTCTACACATCAAAAGACTGCAAATACGGGCACTTACAGTCGACCCAACCCCTACTCCATAGAACAAGGCATCCGAGCAGTAAAGGTAGAAGTGACGGCGTTAGTTGAGCAACACAAGAGGTCATACCATGAGAAGATTACATCCTGAAGTAGAGGAGATCATAGGATGGGAAAAAAGACTCTTCACTTACTTTTTTGTCTGGTTATTTACTTTGTTTTTGCCTATAACATGCCTTTCTTTCAATGTATAGAATTTTGTAGAATTTTTCCTACAAATCAGCTAGCTTTGAAACCATGCAGAACGTTTTCTACAAATCAGCTAGCTCTGATACCATGTAGAAATTTCCTACCTGTAGATCAACCTGGTAATGTAATGTACTAAAGTAAAACACTTGATCTACTTCTACAAAAAATTTAGTGGAAGCTTAATCGACCATGAGCAACATAATTAAGAACACATATAACTGATAAGAAGGAATCAATCACACATAACACAAAAGAATTTACCCGGGGAAAGCACCTGCCTAAAACCCCATCTCTATATTATCATACAAGTGGAAATATAGTTTTGATTACACAAAGCCTTAGCTCGGAAGCTATCCAACTCTTAGTACAATCCCTTTGCTACTCATAGATAGTCAAAGGCTTCTCACAAACCTTCTCCTCTGCCCTTCAAGCCTCCTATTTCATTGTGCAGTTTCCTTGAGGTCCAGTGATGTCACATGTATGAATTGGCCTCTTCACACACTCACTAACCTCTGATCTAACTGCTCAAACCTGAAGGAGATAAATCCTCATCATGGATGAGCTTCCTTTATAGGAAAAATATTCATCCAACTGATAGTACACTGTCCCTCATGTGATCTCAACTGGGTCTCTGACAGTACTGACATGCATCAATTATCCATGAATGAATACACAGTTATATGAAAATAATAGTTGTCACATGCATGCAAGCATCAACAAACTATATCTCATTAATTTAACAACTTGTTAAATTAATCTAACTGAACTTGACTAAGTTAAACTAAGTCAACTGATCCTCTCAATATAGA
>APFE031184079.1:20808-45623 GCA_000404065.3 Pinus taeda
CACAGAAATGCTATTTTTAGAAGATGTTATTTTTAGCAGTTTAATCTCTCACCCAAGGTGGCCAAAATTCTCATTGGCCAAACTGTTATTTTTAGAAGTGATATTTTTAGCACTTCCTAAATTTAGCATTTCTTGTTGTACACTTTTCAACACTCCCTCTCAACAAGAAAGGCTTCCTCTTGAACCCGATCCTGTAACTCTGTAATGTTCTGCATGCAACACATCTACCAAGTGTTGTTGCTCCAGCAACACTCAGAATAAAAAAAATCTCAACTGACCACTCTATTGGGTTAGAAACATACTTTGATGCTAAAGCTCTACCTACTGCTGACAAGTGCTCCCTCTCTGACCTCTGCGCTACTGCAACATCTCCATGCATCTTGCACCATTGCACCCTTCTCTATGCTACCCTGCACTGTGCAACACGCTTGTGCCTCTCGCATTGTTGCAGCCTGCATGCTCTCCATTGTCTTGGGATTCCCTGTACTGTAGCTCTCTCTGTCGCTCCATATGCATCTGTCTCTACCCAATCAGTCAGTTCCTTCTACTCCACATCAGGGCTCCCATAGCAAGGTCTCATCTAAGAAGTTGGGTACCTCAAGGATCCTTCCCCTCCTCCTTGGGATGATCATTCCACATCGCCCCACCTCCTACCTAGAGGTATGGCTACAGGTGATCCCTCAGCCCACCTGGCTCGAAGTTTCCCCCTACTAGAAGTCTCTGCATGAGTAGATGTATCTACTTGATCTCCACTCAGCTTCCCCTGACTCCACAACCGCCTAAAGCTACTGCACCAATCGTGGCTCCTCCACAAACATCTGAGACTTCTTCTGGCGCTACATGTTGAGAGGTAATTTACTCTCACTCTCAACCACCAAGTATCTAACCTTTGCCTTGCTTCTCAAGGCTTTGCGTGCATCTTGTACCTCAAGTGCATACAAGTTCTTGGCTAGCACACCAATATATTTCCACTTTCCCACCGTCATAAAATTTTCTAGAAAAAGAGTTGATTTTAGATCAGTGATATCTCCCTCATCCGAACTCCTATTCAGCCATTTTTTTTTTTTTGGGTATTTTTCCGCAAGGAATCCAAATCTGCTATTTATTTCTGAAAATTTTGTACAGAAATTTTCAGATCTTCTCTGCAAACTCTCAGCCCAAAACTCAAAACTTTGAAATCTCCTCTTAGTATATTGTACTTCTTTGATCACCTATGCTCTGATACCATGTAGAAATTTTGTAGAATTTTTCTACAAATCAGCTAGCTCTGATACCATGTAGAATTTTGTAGAATGTTTCCTACAAATCAACTAGCTTTGATACCATGTAGAACTTTTTCTACAAATCAGCTAGCTCTAATACCATGTAGAAATTTTCCACCTATAGATCAACCTAGTAATGCAATGTACTAAAGAAAAACACTTGATCTACTTCTACAAACAATTTAGTGGAAGCTTAATCAACCATGAGCAACATCAATAAGAACACATATAACTGATAAGAAGGAATCAATCACACATAATGTTAGCACCCAAATCTGCCTTAGGCTGAAGGAAGGAAAAATTTAGGGTAACCACAAACCATGCTCAGTCTGGTAGCTAGCCCTACCAGAACCGGAGAGGGCTCTCTCCGAGTCACGCTCAGTGAATAGATAAACGATATGGCCTGAGATGACTTACAGTGAAATATTGATCTTAGGCTAGTAAGTGAATATGGATACAAGAAGCGATTTTTATGATGGACTATGTTTATGGGATGGTATGGGACCAATGGATAGCAATGAGCAGAGAATTTAATACAAAGGCACGAATTATTTCGTGAGGCAAGATAGGTGGAAAGTCTAACAATTTATTTTGCAATAACGCGGAATGGAGAGATTGCTTAGGAGGGTGAAAAGGGCATAAGTACATGAATCCTTTTCAACATAAGAAAGAACACTGAACATGAAATTTTCCCACAGGCAGAGCAATAAAATTGAATTCTACCTTATCTAAATTAGAAAATTTCACTGGAAATGAATATGAAATGAACTATGAAACATAACGACATATATATGAAACATAAGAGACACATTTGCTACACTCACAACCACATGAATCTCATGAAACAGAGTCGCTACCTTTCATTAATCCTCTATCAAAATATACAATGAAGAAACAAAGTTTCTTTCCCACAGTCTCCCAGAAGTTACAAGCCAACCAACCCTTTGCAAATAGTTTGCATACATTATATAGAATGTGCCATGAAGAGATAGAGCGCCCAAGGGTTCGAGAGTTGAATCATTACAAAATGGAGGTGGAAAGCCAACCATTATCTACAAGTGCAGTGTTACAAACATGGCAAATGGCTTGGGTGACTGTTTGCCTTCCTTTGCCACTTGGATAGAAGGAAATCTGGAGTGAAAATACTTTGAATTCTACCTTAGGTGCTGAAAAAGTTAAGTGTAGATGAGAGTGCCCACTTATGGAAAGTCGCAAATTGAAATTTCGCGAAACGGAGGTGAGTTGGGCCATTTTTCCTATATGTGCCGCTCCACTTTAGAGCTTGTTTTGAGGCACTTGTAGGAGTCCAAAATGTGCCCAAGTGTGCTTGTTGGAAATCTTGTCTTGTCTACTTTCCAACCCAAGTGGAATATTTGAATTTGGTGCTCATTTTCCCCTTCAAATCTTCATTCTCCCAAGACTGCTTCCTGTGTGTCAAAATAGGGGCAGAGAGGTCATTTTTTGGGTGTCCTGGAGACTTAAATCATGCCCAAATTTCTTTTCCAAGCACCAGTAGTCGTGATTTTGCATCTTGAATCCAAAAATGCAATTGATTTCTCATTTGGAGCTCCCAATTCTAAGCGCCGCGCCAGTGGCGCGACGCACAGGGAGAAAAAACCTGTGTTGTGACCAAAAAATTTCCATGTGACCAAAATTGCCCCAAATTTCTTGAAATTTAGGCTGGAGGTTCTCTAAGAGGCACTATGCTAGGCCATAGAAGCTTCAGCCATGATTCGAAGCCGATCTTTCTCTTTTTCCTCTTTTGTTGCTTTGCTCAATTTTGCCTTCAAGCTCCTTATCCAGGCCTTTGCACTCATGTTTCGTGCCCTGTAATGATAAACCCTCCTCCTCAGTATGGTTTTTTCTATGTCAGCCTTCTCCAGCTGTCTCTCAAGGTGTATGTTGATCCGCTCTAGCCAAGACTCACGGTCATTGTTGATCTCTTGCTCCAAGGTGGTGAGCTCGATCCTCCTTTGCTGTGCAGCTTGTCGATTCTCAAGGTTGTTTTGCAGCTCCATGATGTCATGCTAGTCCTCAAGCTGTTTGTTCCTCTACTCCAAATACTTGATGATCCATTTGGCCCTCTCCAAATTGAGTGACAAGTCTTGGATCTCCATGTTTTGCTCCTGGATGGTCATCCTAAGTCTGGCACTCTCCACATCTGCATCATCATCCTGAATGAGGATGAAGTTAGCCTCCTGTTCACCTGATGGCCCCTCATCCTGTATGGGCCTCTTGCCCTTGTCCTGTACCTGTGTATTCGATGCCGGAAGTGAGGCCCCTTCCACCCTAGGTGGAGATAACACTCACTTTGCTGCTGCAAACAAGTGCCTACTGCCTCTCTGATATGTAACAAATACTGGCATAGTCGTGGTCTCATGGTGCTCATACTGATGAGAAGGACCACCTATCTCATGCTCTGCCTCTAATAGTACCTGTGAAGTGCTGAAGAGGTCATGGGAGATGAAGTCCTCCCAAGTAATGCCCTGCAATCCCCACTGGTGATCCACCAAAATCTGGATAAGAGCAAAGTGATAAACACTGTTAAGTTGCTTTTGAGGGGTCTTATGCCGCATGAAGGTGTTCATCTTCTCTATGTTCTTGCAAATGAAAAATGGGAGGTTCATCATTCGTACCCTGGTAAAGTGCATAAGCAACCTAATGTGGTAGGCATATAGGCAAGAGAACCTCCCCTCACAGCTGAAGTACTTCATGATCAATTTCATGAGCGGAGCATATTCATATTTCAAATATCTGAATGGAATGACTGTTGTGAGCTGCCTCAAGAATCTGGCCTTAATGTAAGGCTCATAGTGTTGCCTATCCACCTTCTTTTTCTTATGCCACTATTCTCCAACATTTGGTATGCCTGTTGCCACTGAGATAGTTTCGGGTGTCAATGTGAAGGTGACCCCGGCCAAGATAGACTGACCTCCATGTAGGTGAAGCACAAAAAGTTGAGCCAACTCATGATGAACTCTAACATTAGCCACTCTTTGACAAAATTCAAAACATGATAGGTGTTGGAAGCATGACATGGCAAGAGGGAAGGCCTACAATTCAGTGAGGGTAGTTGGCTCATCCCTAACATGTTTGCCACTCTTGTGATGTCTCCTGGGAGCCTGTTCTTCCGAGGAAGAATCACTTTGTGTCTCCATCTCATACTCTAATGAATGCTCTGATGCCATGACTGCTGTGTGTACTGTACTTGGGCTGCCTTTGATGATGGTGTGAAGCTAGGTGTTGTTGTGATATCTGTCAATTTGATGGGTTCCACAAGCAATTTGAGGAAATTTGGCACGGTTTTGGCCTTTTGTGGGTGTGCGCCGTGCGCAAAACCTAGTGCGCCGCACCCTGGGTGTGCGTCGCGCCTATTGAAAACTTAAACTAAGGGTTGGCTCTGTGTGCGCTGCATCCTCTATGTGCGTCGTGCCCCTGTGTATATGCGTCATGCTCCTGGAAACCGCCTCCAACTCTCTCCAAACACGCACTTTGCCTCTCAAACACTTTGCAATTTCTCCCTATGCACTTGATTTGCATAATGCCTCTCATTTTGGTGGAAACTTGTATATAAAGCCTTGGAAGTCATGGGTTAAATTTTTGCTTCTTCAAAAACCCATTTTTCTAATGTTATGTTTTGACACTTTTTCACTGACTTTAAAACGCACTGATTTTCACTTTCCCTTTGAAATTTTAGCTCAAATGATGAAATTTTTGGCACTCTTTGCATGGATTACATGATAGGACATTTGGCCATGGAAACCATGACTTCATCTGAAGAAATCACCTGATGACTTTTTTTTGCAAATTTTATCACTAATGACACTGTTTGACTTTTCTTCAAAACAGAGTTTTGAAGAACAGTCGAAGTCTATCCACATGACAATGAAACTCTTTGAATCATAACTGTGTAAGGGCCTCACTCTGGCTTGCATGGCTTTGTTTGAAGACCAAATTGATTAATCCCTAGACCTAATGATCGAAAATGACTTTTGTCCATTAAATGACCAGACCTTGAATGTCATGGACTTTGATGATCATTGACAAAAGACCTAAGACAACACGAGCCAAACATGACGGGAAATGACTAGCATGAATTTTTCCGTCAAATTATGGCAAGCCCCTAGCAGAATGCAACTGAGTGAATGGAGCGGGACACCTAAAAATGAAATGCATAAAGAGTTTTGATCTTTGACGGAGGACTGACCAGACCAACTCTAACACATAACACAGAAGAATTTACCCGGGGAAAGCACCTGCCTAAAACCCCATCTCTGTATTATCATACAAGTGGAAATATAGTTCGGATTACACAAAGCCTTAGCTCAAAATCTATCCAGCTCTCAGTACAATCCCTCTGCTACTCATAGACAGTTAAAGGCTTCTCACAAACCTTCTCCTTTACCCTCCAAGCCTCCTATTTCCTTGTGCAGTTTCCTTGAGGTCCAGTGATGTCACATGTGTGAATTGGCCTCTTCACACACTCACTAACCTTTGATCTAACTACAAAAACCTGAAGGAGATAAATCCTCATCATGGATGAGCTTCCTTTATAGGAAAAATAATCATCCAACTGATAGTACATTGTCCCTTCTTTGATCTCAACTGGGTCTCTGTCTGAACTGACATGCATCAGTTATCCATGAGTGAATACACAATTATCTAAAAATAATAGTTGTCACATGCATGTAAGCATCAACAAACTATATCTCATTAATTTAACAACTTGTTAAATTAATCTAATTGAACTTGACTAAGTTAAACTAAGTCAATTGATCCTCTCAATATAGAACTCATCATTAATTCCTCAATCAGTGTAGCAAATCAAGGACACATTTCCCAATTAGTGGAGAAATAATTGCATGTTCTCACAAAGACTTCAAGTTTTCTTTTCCTTAACTAATTAACTCATGGAGAATTAATTAATTAATATTCCAAACTGCTGGTAAGACCAAATTCAAATTTACTTCCTATAGATAGACTAGGGACTGCTATAAATAGGAAGGGACCTAGAAATGCTATTTTTAGAAGATTCTAATTTTAGCAGTTTCACCTCTCACCCAAGGTGGCCAAAATGTTCATTGGCCAAACTGCTATTTTTAGAAGTGCTATTTTTAGCACTTCCTAAATTTAGTATTTATTGTTGCACACTTTTCAACACAATGAGGCTTTTAATTATGTAATGTTTTGGGCCACAGAGCCATCTCTGACTGAGATAGCTAGTTGACCTAATAGATGTGTCTAGACTAGAGACATTTTGTTGTAATTAATATTCTTGCTACCCTCTCAAGATAAATAGGTGGAAGAAAGACTTAACAAATGTTCATAAATTCTATAGAAATTACTACATGACATTTTCAGACTATTTTTATTTGTAACTCAAATATTTTTCATAATATCAAGGATATGGTGGTGATTCCCCCTTCAAGTATGTATGTGTTCCTTCTATTAAATATCATTTTATGTTCATCTTTCCTCTCCGTATTCATGCAAATCATATCTCCTAGAAATGTTTCAATCTTCCTCATAGATTTATTTGTATTGATATGTGAATGCAAGTGCCTATAATTATATCACAGATTCACTTGTCTCATTATTGTTGATGCATCTACCTGTGTGGACTATTGAAATCATATCTTTAAATATGCAACACATGAATCATAGCATTCAACCCCTCCTTCATCCATTATTTTTGCTTGTAACTCAAATAAGTATAGAAATCCTTATTGCCTCAAGCTCAATGTGTTAAGTGTAGAACTCTTGAAGCCTTATGCGCGGTGTGATGAGTTGATCCTTCTCATTTTCCTCTCTCATCTGCTCTACAAAAACTTATCAAGTTGTAAGCCCTTGAATTACTCAAAATCCACTATTTTCATGCATATTTCTGAGATCTGAACTTGTGAGGAAGTACTAGAAATCCATGTTTTATTTCATTGGATAAATGAACCAACCCATTATATATACATATAGCACATAAGTGAGGTCTCCTTTTACTGAGAATAATTTGAGACACTCCTAATTTAGATGTTCCCAGGCATTTGTCTTGTAAGCAATCCAAGGCTGTCTTTGGGAGCTATAATAATACCCATGAAATATTGAGCTAGAAACCTTAAAATGCACTCCACAATGTCTGCACTTCATTTCCTTATTCTTTCATAATTTTGTTGGGACTTATTACTTAGGATTCTGGGTTTGTCCAGCCCTTTGTGCTGAATTCCTTCCTTACTTTCCCTCTTCCCATCTCTACAGAAACGATAAATTTAGTAGCATTTACTGTGTGTAGGCCACCATACTTGGACATTTATTCTTGGGATGGTCTATATTGTTTATGTGTATGTTTGAATCTACCTCTATAAAAGGTAGTTGAACCAAATTTAAAATCATTTTTCATTTATCTCTTGAGCAACAATGAATCATACACAAGAGAGACTAAGATGTCCTAGGCACTGACCTCTCTTCAACCCAAGGGTTGTCTCTAGGAGATACAATATGTGGCATGTTGACCTAGCCCAACATTCTCCCCACACCACATAAAGAACTAGAAACTCAACCCTTATAGAGCATAACGTATCGATACCAAAGTCATCCTTCTCTCCACATCCCCAAAATAACTGACCAAATAAATTTCCAAAATCCAACAACCAAAACTTAATAATTAGCACTTGAGCTTGAAGAAGAAGAGGGTCACTTGTCAACTGATTTGGTTCCATGTCCCCAACTTCTTCCAAGGTAGACAATTGTCCTTCGACGTCACATAAGTGCCCAAGGCCCCAAATATATTCCATGGAGTTGAGTGTTACACATCAAACTCCTGCTCTCTTGTGGCCACGATAGCCCACAACGAGTACACCCAGACCAGCCCCACTCTACTCCCACCAAAAGATGAAACCAGCCAATACTCAGAGCTAAAATTAGTGAAATTATCCATTAGTACTGTCAACGAAAAGGGGGAGGGTTTCTCACTGCAAGAACTAATTTATCCATGCCACTATCATATAGAATCCCCTTTAGTCTCCAAGTCAAGTCACAAGTGTTTGAGTCCCAGAATCTTCGCAATAACTAGCCACCCTTGGTGAAATCACCACCAAAATTTAATGAAACTAGGAGGATAGGGTATGGCTGCACCATATAGGGCACTCTATAATCTGTTAATTGAATGATCCTCTAGCAGAGCTCCACCCATGCTCTAGAAAAACCTTCCATTACCAAGTGCCAAGCTCCAGAAAAACAAAATGAAGTTAGCTCCTTCATGAAGGTTCTCCCATCTCATGTCTGTAATAAAACCTTAAATGTGCCTCATAAATTGCCAAATGTGTGGGGATTGGGGGTTTCCACTAGTAGCCTCATTAATCTCCCACACTGGGGTATCTGTGCGAGATATGTTGAATGTATTCCTCTAAAAAAATATAAATTTTTAAATGGAGTTGCTTTATTTACTAGAATTTGAATTGATAACCATTTTCATATATTATTAATAACTTTTTACTTGTTTCTTATTGATATTAAGTAAAATTATATAATCAAGTCTCCACATTTACATTTATGTTGAAGAAAACATAAATAATGGTGGTAAGTAACAAATCGGTAAGTGTATTTATTTACATCCTATTCATATCCATTTTTTATGTAAATACTTGCTTAAATTATGGTGGATAGCAATTGATGGTAAATATGTTATTTACATGAATATGAGCTATTTTGAAAGATTTTAATTTTTGGTGGTTTCCTATGAAGATTAGCAATGAAAAATCTAAAAGTGTATAAAAATCATGGCATAAATTTTGCAGCTTCCAAAAATTATGGCAGCAAAATCAGAAGCACTTATGCACTCCACATGGCATTGTGTTATGCAAAGGTTGCAATAAAAATAATTACACAATAAGACCTAAACCAATCATATTGTAGATAAATATTTTTTAAATATTAGTGAAAAATAAATAAATTCAATCCGTAATGTCAAACTATGGAGAAGTTGCAAATTTGTTTGGTAAAAAACGAAGTAATACCCAAGAAAATAAAAATCAAATGCGTATCATTTTTTTTAATTAAAATAAGTAATGTAAGTTTATAATAATAATATTCTAACTATTAGATTTTAACTTGTGATCTTTAATGAAGAAGTACATATCCTTAACTATTGGACAAAGTCAAAATGGAAGAAACATATAATATACTTGAATAAATTAAAACATAGGAAAATTAATGTTTAATATTTAACATAAAAATAATAATAACAACTTAATTACCCCAATATGTGTGTCTAGTGAGATTTAATAAAGGCGATATATTCTTTGTTGACTATACATTGAAAAGGATCAAACTAAACTCTAGTCCTAATCATGGTAATTAATCAATTTTTCCTTTATTATTTTATTTTATGTGTACATTTCTTACTATAAAGGTTTAAAACTTATATTTGGTATTAGAGTGATTATTGGCTTCAAGGGGATACCTTTATTGTTGAGAGTTTGGTGAAAAGGAGTCTAGTGGGAGTCTTTGGTGGTGAATCATGTGATGAAAAAGAGTTGCAAATAGTTATAAATTTGAGTTGAGAAATTTAGTGGGTAAATATTTGAGCTATGAAAAATGAAGATGGAAGGTCTTTTGGTAGATAAAAAAATTTGGGTCACTTTGCATTCTAGTATATCACCTATAGGTATGTCAACATAAGATTGGGTGAAGTTGTATAGAAAGGAAAAGAGCAAAATCTAGTTAGTTACTGTTATTGAATGTTTCAGGAGAAGTTATAGCTAGGACATTACGGGATAAGTTAGGGGCTTTCTATCAATATAAGTCCTTGATAAACACAATTTTCCTTCAAAATAAACTATGTCTCTTGAGAATGAATGATGGAGACTTCATAACAAAGCATCTAACCGCCTTCAATACTATGGTAATTCAATTATTGTCTATTAATATTAAAATTTTAGATGAAGATAAATGCCTTAGTTTATTGTATTCTTTTCTAGACCCATGAGATAGTCTAGTTGTAGCTATCATGTAGTGATGCAACCACTTTAAAGTTTGATGATGTGGTCTCATCCTTGTTATAAGAAGGAATGATGTAGAAAACCATGGATGGTAAGAGCACAAATTCTTTATATGTAATACTAAATCCCTAGATAAAAATAAAAATAAAATTAAGTATTTGAGAAGGAGATCTAAATCTATATGTAGATCTCTATCTTTAAAAAAATCCTTAAGGAAACACTGAAGTTGCAGTAAAGATGGGCATTACAATAAGGACTCTAGATAAAAAATATTTGATAAAGGGGAGAAATATGATGATATTGCTTTCACGGAAAGGAATACCTCCTCAAAGGAAGGAGAGGACTTGTACTTGGCTTCTTCAAGGACACATGTAAATCATGATATATAGTTTATAAAATTATTTCTTTTCATATAACTTCCCACAAGGAGTGGTTTTGTCAATATGAAAGGCATGATCGATGTGATATTTTACTAGGAGATGACTCAATAGCCAAAATCATAGGAAGTGGAAAAATCAAGTTGTTTCTTAAAGATGGAATGATTAGAACACTCCATGGGGTTTTTCATATTCTAGACATTGCTATAAACTTGATTTCTATAAGAAAAAATGAGTGAAATAGGTATACACTATTTTTTAATAGGAAAATCTTTAAAATGATTTTAGGAGCAATGGTATGTTGAGGGGAGTTTGGTTTCAGACTCTATACAAATTATTGGGAAGCACTAACATTGATGGGTGTAGCTTATTTTTCTTAATTATGTAAAGGAAGAATAAATAACCCTTATTGACATTGGATAAATGAAAATGTTTGGCATCAAAGACTAGGAAACATTAAAGAGAATAAACTTTAAGCATTGCATGATAAAAATATGGTTGTTAGTATGTCTAATTGCACATTAGATTTGGATTTTTATGAACATTTCACATATGGTAGGAAAAATAAGGATTATCATCTAGTTCAATAGAAACAAA
Source organism: Pinus taeda (assembly GCA_000404065.3). Taxonomy (NCBI): domain Eukaryota; kingdom Viridiplantae; phylum Streptophyta; class Pinopsida; order Pinales; family Pinaceae; genus Pinus; species Pinus taeda. The sequence continues at coordinate 32,035 of APFE031184079.1, forward strand.
GGGAATATTATAGTTAATACAAAATGATGTATTTGGACATGTGCATGTTTCATCATTACATAAATATATGTACTATTGTTCATTCCTAGATGATTTCTCGAGGATCACATGAATTTATTTCCTTCAAAATAAATATAAGGTATTTGATCAATTTAAAGAGTTGAAGGCTTTTGTGGAGGATAAAAGAGAAGAAAATAAAGGTATTGAGGATAGATAATGGTGGAAATTTCGATGGGAGTGAATTTGTGCAATTCTATAAGAAGTGTAGTATAGACAAGTAAAAGACTACTCCATAGACCTATTAATAGAATGGGGTCACAGAAATGATGAATAGCATGTTGAAGAAGAGAACAAAAAACATGCTTATTCATGTTAGGATAAGATAGGAATTATGGGAAGAGGCATAGGGTATTGCATGTTACCTAGTAAATCAATAACCCTAATTATTGTTGGTTGAAAAGACTCCCCATGGGGAATGGAATACTAAAAAATCCTCTCTTGAAGATTATTAAATATTATGATTGTGATGCTTATGTACATGTTCCAAAGGAAAATAGGATTAAGGAGATAATAAAATTGAAATGTGTATCTTTAATGGTTACAATGATGGTATAAAAGGCTATAAACTTCGAAACGTAAAAACTAACAAGGTTGTTGATTGTTGAGAAGTTATCTTTAGAGAGGTTAAAGATGTTGCTAAATAGGAAGTCCTACCAAGGAAAAAAGAACTAGAGAAAATAACATTTGAGTTGAATAGTCATGAATATAACTTAATAGAAGAACATGAATAAGAAGAAGAAGAACATCATGCTCTAGTATTGAGGATATTGGTTCGAGAAAAAAGGCAACCAAAAATATCTATGATCCACCTAATTTTCATTCCAAAAATATTAGAGACGTAGTGGATTTAGAGGATGGTAAACTCTAGAATGAGGACATGGTTGAAGAAATGATTACTATGTATAAGAATTAGGCTTGGGATCTAGTTGAGTTTCCAATTGTAAGAAATATTAGTGGTAGAAAATTGGTGTTTAAGAAGAAGTTAAATGCAAAAGTTGAAGTGGAGAAGTACAAAGATCAATCAATAGAAAAGGGATATTCCAAGGTAGAGAGAATTGAATTTGGTGAAATTTCTTCCCCTATTGCTAAATTAACTTTTATCAGATTGTTTTTTCTATTGCTACTAATTTTTAAAGTAGATAAAATGGATGTAAAGACAACATTCCTACATGAGAATCTTGAAGAAGAAATCTACATGAAATAACGAGAAGTTTTTGTAGTGGAGGAAAAGAAAATTTGGTTTGCAAGATGAAAACATCCATGTATGATTTAAAATAATCTCCATGAATGTAGGATCAAAATTTTGATACATATATATTGGGACTTGGTTTTAATAGGAACCAAGATCAACATTGCTTGTATTTTAAATTAGTTGGTGAACATTTTATTTATGTGGCTTTTATGTTGATGGTATGTTTTTTATTGGAAAAAAACAACAATTTACCAGTGATATCAAACTAAGTTGTCCTCTAAACATGAAATATTTTGGTGTTTCAAATTTTATTTTTGGCATGGAAATTAAAAGAGCCCGTGAAAACAAGAAAATCTGCTTGAATTGGAGGAAATATGTTGAGACAACATTATAGATGTTTAAAATGAAAGAATGTAAATTGGTCAAGGTCCCTATTTTTGTAGGTGTAAATTTATCTACAAATCAATTTCCCAAGGCATAGGAAGAGGAAGAAGACCTATCATGTTTTCCTATGCTAGTGTTGTTGGAATTTTGATGTATGCAATAGTCTATACTAGACTAGACATTATACATGTAGTGGGAGTTTGGAGTAGTTATATGTCAAAACCAAGGAAGGGGCATTGAAAAATTGTAAAGATAATTGTCATGTATATATATGGCCGTACTACATATTATGGAATTTTCTACCAAGGAAGACCTAGAGTAGGAAAATTGTTGTACATGCATGGATTTATTGATGTGTACTAGGTTGTAGATCAAGATCACGATAGTTATAAAAGTATTTATGTGTCTAACCTATTTGGAGGAATAATTAGTTGGATAAGAAAGATATAGTCTACAATTGTGCTCAACTATAAAAGTTGAATACATGGAAACCAATCATGCAAGTAAAAATGTTGTATGGTTACAAAGATAGTGTTCACTCATTAGGTTTGTACAACAAGTATAAGGTTATATTGTAACAACCAAAATGGAATCTGTATGGAAAAGAACCCAACTTTTCATTCTAATACAAAGCATATTGATGTTTAATAACACTTGTGAGAGATGGAGAAGCAGAAGAGATGGGAATAACATTCTGAGAAGGGGAGAGCGAGGATCGACCTCTGGGAGCCGAAGAACCCCCTCTGCACGATATTCCTCTGCGCCAAGGCATTTCAATCACTAGCCTACGACTGGGAGAGCCGAACATATGAGTATTGAGGAAGGGGAGACGCGAACTGAGGACGCCAGGGGAATGAAACCTACAAACAGACTTGACAGCGCTCAGAGACAGGAAATGCCCAAGGCAGGGGAGGAGCTGGGCCGCTTTAAGGCTGTGAGTTCTCATGGCTGGCCAACTAAGAGACATAAATGCCGCTGCGCGCAACTGACAACCATTAATGCTAGACTGAACCATTTTCACATCGCTCAAGAACCCAAAATCTAACTTCTACTGTGTGATCTACATTCATACATGCGAACGAGTGTGCAGCCAACTGCCGTGAGGGCACTATGCATACTGGGCATGCGTACGAGGAGCACCCGCATCCGGGTAAACTGCCTGATGATGAGGTTGGTCTTTCTCGACTAAATTTTTGAATTCAGTGAGTTGTTCCTCAGTAGCTATGCTGAGTGTGGAGTCTGAATAGGTATCCATCTCCAATTTTGCTCCAATATTGGCTAAAAAGTCCGCAAGTTTGTTTCCTTCTCTTACTGTGTGCTTGAAGGAAGTTGCCTAGTATTGAGAAAGCCAGTTTCTTATTAGTTCCAGTCTTTGCGCCATTATCCAACTGTTACTTATCTTGTGGATTGGGGCTCCTTGTAGAAGTTTTGTGGCCATATTGATAATGATTTGAGAGTCACCTTCTATCATAATGGGAAAGAATCTGTGTTCCTGAGCCAGAGTGAGTCCTTCCAGTTCCGCCGAATTGTTGGTATCCCATCCTTTGGAGCCTAAGTAGATTAGATGAGGGGTACCTAAGTGATCCCTGAATACCCCACCATAACCTGTTTGTCCGGGGTTGCCTTTGGAGGCCCCATCAAAGTTGAGCTCATACATATTGTGAGGTGGAGGGGACCATTTTGTTAACTTTTTTTGCCTGTTGAGATGCTGGTTTTGAGAATTATGCTTGTGGTTTAGAGTGATTTGCTAGTTGTCCCATATTGATTTTTCTTTGTGATCCGTTGGGAAGTCTTTTGATGACTAGTCTTGGATGGAAAGAGACTCCTTGATGTTTATATGCAATATAGTCCATATCTGCTCCAGTGTCTCGGTTTGGTTTTTGAAGATTCTTGTGTTCCTCTCCTTCCAGATGTTCCACATTAGGAGACCCGGTATGAGCTGCCAAAGCGATTTGAGAAGCCTGCTATGATAAGGTGACTGCTTCCAGTTGCGTAGTGTTGCTTTGAGATCTCCTTGTACCTGGCTTTCTTTTTGGCACCGAAAGATGGCTTTTTCTCATAATTTCCTACCCAAGTGGCATGTTTGCAATAGATGAGTAGCTGTTTATTCTTCTTGTTTGTAGTTTGGACAAATAGATGGGCCTGAGAAATTTCTTTTCCGGAGGTTATCCCATGTGAGAATTCTGTTATGAGAAAGTAGCCATAAGAAGGTGGAAGCCTTTGGCCAAATTGAGGAGCTCCAAATCTGGTCCCATAAATTATCTTTTATGATCTTGTCTTTAGTAATGATATTATAAGCCTCCCTGCTGGTGAATGTTCCTCTTTCTTCTTATCCCCATCTTAGTATATCCGCTCCTGCTGCTATGGGAATTTGCCTCTTTTTTAGTTCATTAGAGAGAGATTGTTGAGTTATCTCGTATCCTTCCTCCCTTATGATTTGATCGGTCTCTTTTTATTTCCTGTATTTTTGGGTGGTTGATGAACTCCAAAATTGATTGGCTGTTACTGCGGGATGGGTTCTTTGCATTGGTAGAGGGAGATCATGAAAAATATCCTTGATCTTTGGGAGTTGCTGCCAAGAGTCGTCTCAAAATCTTGCTGAGTCTCCACTTTTGATTTCCCAGAAGCTGTGTTGTTGTATAAGGTCCCTGTGTTGGATGGCTGAATTCCAAATTGTAGATCCAGTGCTGAGCTCCGACATACGGATTCTGTCTTCAATAGGGTTGTTTCTTGCATATTTTGTCATCCATAGAGAGGCCCAGGGAGTATTTGGATGAGCTAACCATCGCCACCATAATTTGGCGCCCATTACTTTGTTGCTGTGCTCAGGATATCTTATCCCAATACCCCCAGCTTTTTTAGGAAGACATACTTTTTCCCATTTAACAAGAGCCCATTTTCTGTTATGGCCCGAGCTGCCCCATAGAAAGTTGCGCTGTAGATTATTTATAGCCTTGAGAACCCATTTAGGCGCCGCCAAAAGGGAGAAGAGGTAAAGAGGCATGGATTGGAGAATGGCTTTGATGAGAATTACTCTACTGGCCATATTCAGAGATCTGTGAGTCCATAAGAAGAGTTTGGCTTCGAGTTTTTCTAGAAGGTCTCTCCATGAGAAGTGCTTGAGGGTCGAGGCTATCATGGGAGTGCCTAAATATTTGGAAGGGAGGCTGGCTATAGTGAATCCTAAAATATGGGCAATCAATCTTTGAGTAGATAGAGGAGTGTTAAAGAAGAAAATTTGGGATTTAACCCGATTGATAAGGGCTCCAGAAGCATCCAAGAAAGTAGACAGGATATCTTTGAAAAGGCGAGCTTCTTGGACTGATGGGTGCCCAAAAAGCATATTGTCGTCCACAAATTGTTGATGGGAGAAGGAGGGGGAATTATTGAAAGAGAGACCTTTAAGACAGCAGGAGGCAATAGTAGACTTAATATTGCAGCCCAATCCTTCGGCAATTATAACAAAAAGGAATGGTGAGAGTGGATCCCCTTGCCTAATTCCTCTAGAAGGACGAAACGTATCAGAGGGGATGCCATTAATGAGTACAAAGAAGAAAGAAGAAGTCAGAAGGCTGAGGATCCATCTGGTCCATGAAGGATCAAAGCCAAAAGCATTAAGAATTTTTTGAATATACTGCCAACTGATACTGTCAAAAGCTTTGGATAGATCTATTTTTAACATCATACCTGGCTTTTTAGTTTTCTTTAGAGAGTGAATTATTTCATGGGTGAGAATAATTCCATCCATGATCTGACGACCTTCCACATAACAGGATTGCTCTGGCGAAATAATAAGAGGGAGTAGAGGTTTCAGCCGAGTAGCAATAACTTTTGAAACAATTTTGTATATGATGTTGCAAAGAGCTATCGGTCGATACTTATTAGGCGTATTGGCTTCCTCTATCTTGGGGATAAGAGCCATAAATGTGGCATTCAGCCCAGGGTACATCCATCTTAATGCACGAGATTCTTCAACCAGTTTCCATACTTCTATTTGAATGAGATCCCAGAAATGGTGAAAGAAATCTGAGGTAAATCCATCAGGGCCTGGTGCTTTTCCTGCTTTTAATTGCTTGACAGCGCTATCCACTTCGTGCAACTGGATTGGTTGGAGGAGAAGGAGATTATGCTCTTCGGTGATCAATTTGGGTATCTGCTGTAGTATTTTCTCTATTGCTGGAAGTCTGTCAGTACTGGGTTCTTGGTGGACCTTCTTGAAGTATCTGAGAAAATTCTCTTCAATGCCTTCATCCGTCTCAATTCTTTCTCCTTGATCGTTTTGAATATGGGAGATGAGATTGTGCATTCTGCGTTGCACCGTAGTTTTGTGAAAGAACTTTGTGTTCTTTTCGCCATCCTTAAGCCATCTAATTCGTGATTTCTATCTCCATAGAATCTCCTCCTGTTGAGCTCTATTGAGAAGTTGATATTCGATAACTTGTTCTTGTTTTGCTAGTTCCTTAGATCATCCTTCATTGATGATCCTTTGCCGAGTTAGCTTCATTTCCTGATTAAGAACGGCCTGAGCTTTGAAAATGTTGCTAAAGGTGGTATGATTCCAATGTTTGATTTCTCTTTTGAGGAATTTCAAATTTTTTTGGAAGATGGCCATTTTGGACCCCCCTGTGGGATTGAATTTGAGCCAGGTTTGTCTAACAAATTCATTAAATTCTGGATGAGTTAGCCAGAAAGTCTCAAAACGGAAAGGGCGTTTAGTATTATTACCTGGCCGATGCCATTGGAGTGCGATAGGCCAATGATATGATCCTGATATTGGTAGTATGGAGGCTATAAGATCTCCTCCCAGGTAAGGCGCATTATCCGAGACTAAGAAACGGTCTAACCTTGAGGCTATATGCTGTGATCCTTCTCTTTTGTTGGTCCAAGTGAATAGACCATTATTTGAAGGGAGATCTATTAGCTAGTTTGACTAGATGGAATCTTTGAGTAAGTGTCCATCTCTGATTCCATTGTCTCTGCTGCCTTGCTTTTCCTCCATTCTTGCAATCATGTTGAAGTCTCCTCCTGCCATCCAAAGAGGGTGCTATCTGTTAGAGTTGAGTGTAGAGAGGTGTTCCAGAATCTCTTCTTTCAAATTTGTATCCTGTGGGAAGTAAACATTAGTGAGATGACCATGAGTGTTGGTTCCAATTAAATGGAAGATTGCTTCTCCGTCTTCACCCCCCCCCAATCCAACCCGCCAGATCCCAAACACCTCCTTTCAGTCCTCCCGTTTCACCTTCCGTAGTCGACTGAAAAGGCCAGTGGTAACCACCACTGCTACCATTATGATGGCAGAAGAGGTAGATCAGCAAGATGACCCGGCTATCTCCTCATCTACTCAATCTCCAGAGGAGAGTCTGGCTCAGGGAGAATTGGAAGGAGCGGCACTCACTACCGAAAACATGCATGAGGACTCCCCTGCTGTGGAGGATACCACCGGTCAAAGGATTTCAACTCAGGAAGATGCTCTGGTTTGTGGTCCTATACAGCATGATTTTGGAGTTCTTCATCTAGTAACTCCTACTGAGGGCAGAGCGGAAGGCACTGAAGAAGTAGGCTTTGTAACATGGGTCACCTCACCAAGCAATCCTGCTAAGCAGGACACTTACCCTCAGGCCCCGCATGATTAACTGCCTCCTTCACACAGTCTGGTTTATCCGACTCCAAGGTTTAAGTTTTGATTTCAGAACCTCTGTTACTGTCTTTTTTTATAGTCTGGTTATGCTGCAAGTTTCTGTTGGTTCATATCCCGACCTTATCAAGGTTTTTTGGAATTCTGGTGGTTGTCACCACTTTTTTGGAAAGCCTATTGTGCGCATTTTTGCCGCAGAATCCTGCTGATGTAATCGTTCTCTTAAGCGCAATTTTGTCTTGTAAGGAGAGGTTAACTAGAAGCATCTCTTATCACTATAGTAGAGGGATCATCTATCCATGTACAACTGCTCCTTTCTGGATTTTGTTTTATTCCCAATTTGGCAAAAAATCTCCAGATACTACTGTCGAGGGTTGGTTCACACCCCCTCTGAAGTTGCGACCTCACTGTAAATACCTCTTTTTTTCTTATTAATATAAATAGTCTTTATTCAGAAAAAAAAAAAAAATAAATAAAATAAATAAATAAATAAAAATTAAAAAAAAAAATAACACTTGTGAGAGACATGGTTAAAGGCAAGAAGGTGCTATTGTTGAAGGTGGAAACTTTGAAGACCGTTGCAAATTCATTAACAAAGTCAATTAGCACTAATAAGTTTTCTTGGTGTAAAGAGGAAATGGGTATTCCTATCTTGAATTATTGATCACGTAACCTTGAACTCCCTATATGAAAAGAAAACAAAAAGTTGGTAATTATTAGATATGCGTTATATTCTTTCCACAATTATATATGTTGTAACTAAAATTGATCCCTTTAATTTTTTTCCAATTTTTAAAAATCTTAATCCTTTCTCACATCCTTAACTTGTTCCTCTTAAAATATTTCTTTCCATATCACAAAATTATTACCAAAATTTGGTTCACTCTACATTTCCTTAAGATATCATTCACCCACTTAAGCCTTTCCACCATTATAACATACCAATTTTTAATGATGTAACTACCTCAAATATAAGGCTTAATCCCAATAAATTTATCTTAATCTACTATATATTTGATTGCACCTTTCAAAGATCAAATTATTCCCATATCATCTCTTTGCAATATTCTGATAATTGAAAATGAGAATACTTTATAACAAAAATAATGACATAAATTTATTAATCAATTTTATAAAAAAACTATAATTAAAATAAGTTATTAATATAATTATATGCTTATATCATTATCCATTTATATGATAATAATACAAATATGGTATATATAACTTTGGGGATACTATAGATGAGGTTGAGAAATCCTTAGGGAAGCAATTAGGATTGATTTCTTTTTTACTTGATAATTGCTTGTGATTTTGTGTTGCCTTCTTATTAATTTTATTATGTTATCCTCATCAAACAATTACAAAAAAAATAAGCTATGAAGATCACAAAAGACAATGAACACAAGATATAAGCTCCAAGCCAGGGAAAAACCCCTCCAAGGGGAAACCTAGAAATTTTTGTCTTCTTATAAAATAGATGAAAGTTAGAATTCCAAGACCCAAACTATAACAATCCCATCCAACATTTACTCACTTTTACAAGCTCTCTAGGTAAACATGAGCTAAGAGTTACAATGATGTGACCCAGCATCCAAGTTCTAGTTATGGAAGTGGGGTCTACTAACCAAAAACTTACTGAAACCTCTCATGGACACTAGATCACCTAGTTACCATACCACAACCCCTAGTGATTAGACCTTGAGATAAAACTTATTTTTAACTGGGATCACAACCCAGTTGCATGCATAAGTCATTGTAAGTGCAGCTTGAAGGCTCCAGCCACATGCAAAAACCTCTCTTTGTGTGGTTGCAGCCGAAATTTTCCAGTTCCATAAATGCAACCACGAAATTAGTGTAACATTTTCAAGGCAAGCCTACAAATCATTGCCCATAACTTTCCAGAATCAAATTTAAGGTTATGAAAAGTCTATATGATAAGCAATCAGGCTAGATCATGCTCAGAAGTTTCCAAACACATAAGAACATTTCATCAAACACATGGTAAACATAGTAACTATAGTTCAGGAATGCATATATGTTCAATGTCTCCTTAACTTCATCAAGGAATCATCAAGAAGGCTCAATTCCCTCTCAAACTAGTTGCAACAACACTAGTTAACCCATGCTTTCACATAGCAATTTGGTCATTTATCAATTAAGGCTTCTCTGATCCATATTACATTAAGAAGAGTCTTTTCGGTAGAAATCACATAGGAGAAAATTTTGTCGACGCATTTCTAGCTAGCTAGTGTGGTTCATCATCATAACCAAATGAAGATTGAGATCATGGCACATGCTTAAATAGAGGGCAATGTAGAGACCAAAAGATCATATAACAACTAGTTTATGAAAATCAATATTTTAATAATGATAATATTCCTATAACAACTAGTTTAAGAGTAATAATATTATAATTTATAATAATATTTTAATAATGATTATTAAGATCAAATAATATTCCTTAACAGCTAATATAATGTCTAGTTTAAGAATAATAATATTATAATTTATAATAATTATTAGGTAAATTCAATAATAATAATTAAATTAATAAAGATTTGAGCAAACGTTAAACATTTATTAGAAAAGACAACCAAGTGAACAATACAAGAAAGCAGTCAAAAATAAAAATAAATAATAAATGGGAGTCAAGCCTATTATAGTCAATATCCTATAACAAAACTAATATTAAGGAGACTAAATTAAAACAAAAAAAAAACCAAAAAGGGATGGTAAATTCTTATTATTATTATTATTTTATTTTAACATCTAGTATGAAATTATATTTTAATAATGATTTTAAATCCAATTAATATCCTTATAACATCTGTTTAAGGAATAATAATATTATAATTTATAATAATTATTAGAAGATTATGTATTATATTATATATTATATATATTATATATATATATTATATATATATATATTATTATATTATATATATTATAGGGTCAAGACCTGATTAATGAGTCAAAATCCTATAACAAAAATAATAATTAAATGAGACTAAAATTAAAACAAAGCAATCAAAAGGGAGGGATTTATTTTTTTAAAGGTGAGAAAATGGATCAAAAGAATATTAACATTAAATGAAATACCTATATAGAAATGAAAAAATTCATAAATAGAAATGTCAAACCTTAAAAAAAAATTAATCTGGAAACAGAAACAAACTAGGAGGACAAGACAGGGTCCCATTTTCTGCTAATATTCAAACCATCATCTCTATTTAAATTATTGGGCCTTTTTTTGATTTCCAAGGCCTCCCTAAGTTGAAAATGACTAACCTTGGCAATGACATGGGCTTCCTCGATGAAGATGTGATGCTTGAATTTTTCTTCATGTTTTGGCAAAGCAGAGGAGTGGGTCCTACCATGCTTGATGTCACCTACATGCTCATGAATCCTTTGATTAATCGAGCAACTAGTCTCACCAATGTAGGGAGTCCCACAAAAGCAAGGGATAACATAAACACCTTTCATATTTTGGGGGTCCACTGGGTCTTTAACGGACCTTAGGGAGCTTCAGATGGTATTTAGAGGCCTAAAGGTTGAGGGAACCTTATGCTTCTTTAGGATCCTCACAATCTTGTCCGTAGTTCCTTGGATAAAAGGGAGATGAACCCTAGAAAAAAGATCCTTAGTTTCTTTCTAAGCATTAGAACCTTTTTAAACTATGAGGAAAGCCTTAGGACACGATTTCCTACTATACCCATTATTAAGAAAACACTCAAGAGGTGTGCTTTATCCTCATTGAGATGGTTATCATCATAAACCCTTAAAGCTCTAGTCGCTAAAGTATTGAGAACACCAAGCTTTTGAGCTGGGAAATGATGAGAATTATCATGAAGGTATTTCTCTGTGTGAGTTTTCTTCCAAAAGACTCGATGAGAAAAGGATACAGCTCCATTCCTTGAGAGGAGTGTCATGCGGAAAGAGTTATTTTTGCGGACAAAACTAACCTCCCTAGGAGCCTAAGACTCTCTAGTGACAAACAAGACAATTAAGAGCAATCCTTCTCTAAACATGCATTATCATACGAGAAACCAAGTGTTTTCGATCCTACCTCAAATCCAACGCTGTTGTAGTAGTCTAGCCTCGTTGATCCAGATGAGCTCCTCCTTCACTTCGAAACCTGCATACACTAACAATCAAACGATTACATAACACCTGAATATCTCATAAAACAAAACATATTCAACATATAGACCAAGGAGTATATGAAACAATTCATTAACAACAAATCATTGAGAAGAATGGACTTATTTGTATTAAGGAAACAAAAGAAACCATTACAACCTGAGCCTTGGTGTTGTGCAAGTTCCTCCCAGGGTCCAGCAAGAGTTTTCCTCTACTTTGACAAGCTCACCCACTTCCAAATGAAACACGAAAGGATGGTAATCTCTCCTCACAAGCTTCTACAAGGAAGTCCTAATTCCAGCAGCATCTACCCTTTGGAATGTTCAGCTTTCAACCTCCCCTCCTTTGGCCCAATGCCTGTATTTATAGTGTTCTAGAGGAAGTTATTCAGGTCCAACATCAATGGGATACTCCCTCTTTTGGATGGGGTAGCTCCTCTCTTGATGGGATAAGCTCCTCTATCATAGGGATGCATGAACCATCTGGAGGCGCTCAATACACGTCAAACACTCTTCTAGAAGGCTCTAGAACTGACCACAAGTAACGTTTTTAAGATGAAACTCACGCCTTTTGACCTTTACAGGGGTACGCACCCATCCTTTGGCTTACAGAGCGTACAATACGTAGGTACAATGAGCTTGGGATGCGTACACGCAGGCAAGGTAGAGAGAACCTGCGTACCCAGAGATAAACATGATTTTTAATGACTTTCTCTCTTTTTTGAAGTTTGACATGTATAGCAGAGGTATAAGGCTTGACAAGGAGGATAATATGACTATTGTGGAGCCATATTAACTGCAGATAGTCATGGTGACAAATTTTAGTGTAACAGATTGCCCCCTAAAGTGCGAAGCCTGTAATAGATAAGGGTTTTATATCATCTAGGAAGGGTGAAGTACTTTATCATTTCAAGGATTATCTCGTGGAGAGCCTGGTCAGAACCTGCAATTTTCAACACAAAATACATGTATAAGATTATATCATCGCTGAGGTAGGCATTCCCATACTCAGATCAAACTTTAACTATCAGACTAACTATCTGATACAGGAATGATTTCATAATACATCATAATCATAGACTCGTGTAGACACAGTATGGACGTAGCCATCTGTTTATAATTGGTCTACAATATAATGAATACAAAACTCCTCGCAGCCTGGATGGTGGAAACTAGATCCAGGGTCTTCATCTCTACTTCCCGAATTGGTACGATTCTAGCCATGTGAATAAATGAGTCGATGTCGAACATGGTAGAATCCACTTGATTACCAGTCAATGATGTAAACTGTTAACAAGCGTGAGAGAGAACCACCAGTAATGTCAATGGTTCTCAAAGTACTCAGCACAATCCATGAGATGTGAATGAATGAGTCGGTGTCGAACATTTCATGGAATCCTTCGATCGCCAGTCAATGATTAAAACTGACGTCGAAGGCGAGAAACCTGCCATTGATGCATGCAGACTCCAAGGTACTGACGATTTCTAAGTCAACTTTCTAGATAATGTGCTGATGTCGATAGAAAGCGACTCGTCGCAGGCAAGCCCACAACACGAATTCATAGTTGAAGTTGAAGAAATTTTGCTGTAAGGACTGACTCAATGATGACACAATGGATGATAGGTATTTTTCGGTTGAATGTTTTGTTTCAAACCTCTTGAACACATAACGACACAACAGATGGTTTGGTAATAAATGACTCAAAGTCGACTCCCGTAACCCGGCTAAAGGATGTCAATGATTTGGTCAACTGTGAGGTAAAGGATTTCCCAACCCAGGTGAATGAACAAGTGTCGTGTTCAAGAGTGGTAGTAAGGCTTTTTCTGAGACAAAAGGATATCAAATAGGCTCATTCTTCTCATTTTTCCCCCACCATTTCTGGCAAGTACCTCTTTATTTTTTTACAAGCTTGAGAAGGATAACATATGCTTGTTTGTAAGCTCATCCTTCGGATGAGTCCAACTTAGTTTTTGATGCGAACCCTAAGAAGGAGTGGTCCGTTCCTGTTTGTAATAGAACAGGTCCTTTACTGTGAAATTTAACGAGTCCAGTATAGGAGAAACTCGGCGTTTTTCATATTTAGAGAGTCTGAAAAACTTAGAAGACTCCAGATTGGACTTTTTCGAAAATTTGTGTCTCCTAAGCCCGAAAAAGTATAAAATAATACTTAGG
>APFE031184083.1:0-12048 GCA_000404065.3 Pinus taeda
TTTTCTCCGGGAACAAGTGCTTGAACAGAAAGTCAAGTTGGAGTATGTTCCTTCTAAGGAACAAGTTGCTGATATTCTGACCATACCATTGCCCAGAGAGACTTTTGAATACCTCAGGCAAAAGATGGGGGTTGTTGATGCATCATCTTATTGTTGAAACTCTTCTGATTGTTGGTTGTACGCATGGTTCATCTGGGGTATATGCGTACATGTGCTAGGTTGCGGCACAGGTTTAGGGGGAGCATGTAATGCATTGTTGGCATTATGGAGGATGTACAAAAGGAGATCATGGAAGCTGGTCTAAATATAGCTGCAATATGTCTCTATCTATTTCTTGGTCATTGATGGTGTCTGGTGGATTATGGTTCTTCTTTGCAGATCTGGTTCATATTCCGGGGGAGCATGTTCTTAGGGGGAGCATAACCCTTTTCCGTTGATGTCAAAGGGGGAGAATGACGCTAAATTTTTTAAGGTTTCCATCAAGTCCAAAGGGGGAGATTGTTGGCATTATGTTTCTGGTATGGCTATATGTTACAAATGTTGTACTTGATGGCAACACCCATGGAAAGGCTCTCAATATGTTGAAAATTAAGAAGTAGGCAGGAGAACAATTCAGAAGATGCGTACCCGCAGGTACATTGTGAAGGGACCGCGGCCAGACACACAGGTCAGCCGTTCAGGAGGTGCATACCCCCAGTGCACTCACTTCAAGGCAGAGAAAAGCACACGTGGGGTTTCTTATGTTTAATCTTTGGTATTTAGCCGACAGTATTTGTGTTATTATGGTTTTGGCTCGTGGTATTGATCCATGTTTTTAGGAGGAGCTTGCTTACATAAAGCAAAGGAGATCCCTTGGCTAAGCATCTCTTGTAAATTGAATATCTTAAGATCTGAAATATTGGGTTATTGTTTCAAAAGCTTGATCTATATGAAAGTGAAGTGGAAAGCGAATCTGTGAAGGGTGATCTCTCGAGCGCATGATCAGATCTGGGCATCCGACTAACTGTAGCACACAGGTGATCTGCAAATTCGGCCCTAATCAGAAGTACGCAGGTGTTTAATGGTGCCTCTGCGTGGGTTTGCAGAGCAGAAACAGGTGAACTGCGTGGGTACGCAGAGCAGAAACAGGCGAACTGCATGGGTACGCAGAGCAGAAACAGGCGAACTACGTGGGTACACAGAGCAGAAGAAGGGTGACTGCGTGGGTATGCCGAAGCAGAAGAAGAAGGGCTGCGTGGGTGCACAGCGCAACAGTGGTTCAGGTGAGTACGCACAGTAAAAGTGCGCGGCGCGATAATATTTCTGCGTGTGTGACTACAGTGGCAGTACGCAGCGCGATAGTGTATCTGGGTGCGTACTGTACACAACGCGGTAGAAGAAGCAGTGCGTGGGCACGTGGCATAGCAGAAGGAACTCTGCGGGTATACGCAGGGAATCAGAAGGTTTTGTGCGTAGCGACGCAGGCCAGAGAAAGGAAACTTGCGTATCTGTCTCATGACTTTCTGTTGACTGAATTTTTCTGTTGATAAGGTGTTCTAGGTTTAGTTCTGTTTTGTTGATCTGGTTATTGCCGTTGACTGTGAAATCTACATGTACTTGATGATCATTTGATGTTTATGAAAAGTGGTCCTTGTAAGAAAAGAAGTAGGGGGTTGTAGCTCCCTTCCAAGAGAGACTGGAAAACGAGAGAGAGTTGTAGCTCTTTGCAGGTTGTAGCCTGCGTACTAGCAAAGGACTACACCAGTACAAGACCATTGTAAAAGGAGTTTCTAATTTGAAAGAAGATAGAGACATATTGCAGCAAGTGGTTTTCACCCACATTGGGTTTCCACCTTATATCTGGTGTTTTTTGATGTGACTATCTGTTTTTCTTGTTCATGCTGATTATTTTATGGTACTGATATATAATTCAAAGTGTAAATAAAGAAGATTTGTTAAAAGAACTAGATAATACTGATTCAACCCCCCTCTCAATATTATTTTCAACAAAGAAAAGGGGGCAAGAGGGGGCCAAAGCAACATCAAACAGAAGGGAAACAGGCTAACTTGAACAGGTTCCAAGTACTCGAAGAAGAAGAAGAGACAACAAAAGTAGATCAGGTTATGGAAGGAAGCCCAATGGAGAAGGAGAAAGAAGAAGACAGAGCACAAACACAGGATTGTTACAAACAGAAAGAGACTATGTTGAGTGAAGCAAAACTAGAGATGGACCTAGAAATGACCCAGAGTGAGATGGAATTGGAGGATCATGAACTGCAGGAGATTCTTGATAGGGAACATCTAGATTTGGAAGGGTTCTTAAAACAGGGGACCCTAAGTGGGGTAGACTCATTACCGTAAGAAGATTTGAATAGAGTACAACAGTTGTTCCTATGGAAAACTCAAGATAAAGCGTTGGACAGACAAGGAAAAATGAAATATAGGGAAATGAGGGTGTAAAAACTATGAAAATCACACCTGGATTAGCACCCAGAAACCCAGGAAAGAAAAGAGGCAGGAAAAAGCAGAATGAGTTATTGATGGAATGTGGAAAGCTAATGATAGATTCAAGTAAGATGAAAGATCTAACCAGCTACTCCTTTACGAATCTTTAATAATCAAGTTTACATCTTGGAATACCAAAGGTCTAGGTAGTAAAAGAAAGCAAAGAATTCTTAGTAATAGAATGAAACAAGAAGCTCCGGATATGATCTTTATCTAGGAAACTAAATGTTCCATTCAAAAAATAAAAGAAATTCATAACAAATGGCTCAATAGATTTGAATTTCTAGAAGTCAAAGCAGATAATATAGCAGAGGGCATAATTACTCTTTGGAACCCCCAAAAGACTGGCATAATAGATGCTAAGGCATCTAGAAATTATTTATCAGTGGTTATACAACCAGTGGGAGATAGGGAGATCTATTTGGTCACAAATGTTTATGGCCCTCAAAGAATGGATGATAAATTAAGGTTTCTAGATTCTCTTATGGAGCTTAGAAATAGACATGTAGATGTACCATGGATCTTATGTGGGGACTTCAACATGATCAAATCTCTTTCAGAAAAAAAGGGGGGAACTAGAACTTTAAGCAGAGACTCTTCAACATTTCAAACCTTTATATATAATATGAAGCTTGTTGATATCGACATGAGTAATGGTCTCTTTACTTGGAACAATAAAAGAGCAGGAGAGTCACAAGTAGCCTCTAAGTTAGACAGATTCACAATCTCAGGGGACCTAATACTTACCAACAAGGAAATGATAGCGAGAATTCTCCCCTTTGGAGGCTCAGACCATTGGCCTATTCAACTTGAGGTTCAGGGCATTGGTACCCCCAAGAACAAACCTTTCAATTTTGAGAATATTTGGCTCACCCACCCAGACTTCATCAGCAACTTACTAAATTGTGGATAAAAGATCTGCATATTTAGGGTACACGAATGTTCTAGCTCCACAAAAGACTAAAGCACATCAAGCTCAGACTTAAAGATTGGAACAAGAATGAATTTGGCAATATTTTTGAAGCGAAAAAAGTTGTTGAAGATAAAATGAGGGAACTCAATCAAACCCTTATCAAGGATGGATTTGATAAAGATAGAAATGACCTAGCCAACAAACACCATCAAGATCAGGAGAATTTATGTAAACAAAGGAAACATTTTGGAGACAAAAATCCAGAGTTCAATGGCTGAAGGGGAGCGTAACACTAGATTTTTCCACAGATCTACCATAGCAAATAGATCTCATAATAGGATCTCTTCGATCAAGGACGAGGGAGGTCATCTACATAATTCCCATGAGGATATAGAAGAGGTGTTAGTTCAACATTTTCATGGAATAGCACAAAAAATCATTTCCGACAGAGAGATTTTTATCATAGATTTAACAAGACATATTCCTAGACTGGTTACTAGAGAGGATAATTTCAATCTCAATAGGCCAGTGACAGAAGAGGAGGTTAGTGAGGTTATCAAAGAAATGCAGAATGGTAAAACACCAGGCCCTGATGGTTTCAATGTGGATTTCAACTTGTTGGAATATTGTTAAACAAGACATTCTGAATGTAGTGGAAGATTCCAGGGTGAATAGAACTATTTTGAAGGTGCTTAACACTTCCTTCATCTCCCTGATCCCCAAAAAGGACAATTCTTAGACTCCAAAAAGGTTTAGACCCATAGCCTTGTGCAATGTGGTATATAAGATAATATCCAAGGTTGTTGCTAACAGACTCAAACCACTTCTTCCTACTCTAGTTTCTCTGTAGGAATCTGGTTATGTGGAGGGGAGGAAAATTCTTAATAACATATTTCAAGTGCATGAGGTGGTGCACTCTTTTAAAATCAATAGGAATGTTGGTATGATTATGCAATTGGACCTAGCCAAATCTTATGATCAGTTGAATTGGACCTATATAAGGAGGGTCCTTATTGCTTTTGGGTTTGATCATAACTGGGTTAGATGGATAATGGCTCTAGTAACTTCTTCAAAATTTTGAATTTTGGTTAATGGTTCTCCTTCTAGAGGCCTCAGGTAAGGTGATCCACTCTCTCGCTTTCTCTTCATCTTCATGATGGAAGGACTGGGTCGGTCTATCAAGCATGTGAAAGAAGTTGGTAATATCAAAGGCCTCCAAATTTCAGGGAATGGTTAGGCTTTGACCCATCAACAATTTGTTGATGATACTATGTTGCAGGGAATCCCCATGGTCGAAGAAGCTCTAGCATATAAACATCTCCTATCTAACTTTTCCATGGCTGCAGGTATGGAATTTAATCTCTCCAAATCTAAGATTCTTTTCTTTAATACCAATATTGCTATTCAGAAAAATATTTCGAGGATTCTAAGCTTTTAAAGGGATGTTCTTCCCTCCAAATATTTGGGAGTTCCTCTTACCAATATACCTTTGCACAAGGGCATTTGGAAGCCGATGATTAATAAGATGCAAGATAAAATCAGGAAATGGACCTTTAGATCTTTAAACTTGGCTGGTCGGTTGGTGCTCACCAAAGTTGTTCTCCAATCAATCCTCGTTTTCATGCTATCAGCCCTTCCAACTCCAAAAGGAGTTTTGCAACATTTTAGAACCATTCAAGGAGACTTTCTTTGGGGGAAAGGGGACGAAAGAAATAAATGGGCTTTGGTATCCTGGGAGAAGATTTGCAAACCAAAAAAATATGGGGGTCTCGGATTGGATGATCGAGAATCACTAAGTCAAGTTTTAGGGGTGAAACTATGGTGGTGCTGGGTAAAAGACCCAAAGGCACAGTGGGCTAGCATCTGGAAAGAAAAATATGCTAGCACTTGGCAAGATAATGATCTCATAAAG
The DNA here is from genome assembly GCA_000404065.3 of Pinus taeda. Lineage (NCBI taxonomy): Eukaryota > Viridiplantae > Streptophyta > Pinopsida > Pinales > Pinaceae > Pinus > Pinus taeda. The sequence continues at coordinate 5,310 of APFE031184083.1, forward strand.
ATGTTTGGCATCATTAACGGCTCACACATTTGGAATAAGGCCCGGGGGAATAGAGGATTGGTACAAACAAATAGCTTCTAGGAAATCAGAGATGGGGATATTGCTTTGTTTTGGGAGGATAAATGGCAACAAGAACCTACACTGTTAAGAGAGGACCTGCTAGACCTTAAGAAATATACAAATACCCAAAGGTTATTTAAGGTAAAAGATTTTTGGGATCAAACCAATAGCGAAGGAAAATGGAGAACCTGGAAGTTTTTGGATAACAGGGACGACAACCCACTGAAAGCCAAAGCAGAGGCTCTCCTAACAATGCTGGAACAAAGGAAAATATTAGTGATAGGGGGGCATGATCAACTTAGATGGGGAAAAAAAAATACATGCACTTTCAATCTTAAGGAAGCAAAATGCATTCTCCTTGAGCTGGATTCCAATGAATTGGAAAGGGTTTGGTAGGATATATGGAGACAACAAGGATGGATGAAGATTAAACTCTTTATGTGGTTGGTTCATCATAGGAAAATTATGACTTAGGATAACATTTGAAAGAGGGGTGCTTTGGGCCCTTCCAGATGCCAGCTCTGTGAAGCCCAAGAGGAAGCAATGGAGCACCTTCTCAATAACTACATTTTCACCTCTTGGTTGTGGGATTCTTTTACCACTATCTTCCAACAGACAGATAGGGACAAAGGAAGCATCATCAATACCATAAACAATTGGAGATGAACTTCTCTGATTTTGAACTTCTAGGCTCAGCCTGGGCTTTAACACCAAGCTTCATAATTTGGACCATTTGGAAAGAAAGGAACAATAGAATCTTTAAGAATGTAAAATTTTCCTCCAAACGCCTTTTTGAGAAAATATTGAGACAACTTAAGGAGATAGTCAGTTCCATAGTGCGAACTTACCCTAAGAATCCATCGTCTGAAGCTAAAACATAGATTCTCTTAAGTTGGGTATGCAGGGGCTTATTCCACAGGGTCTGGACAGGAAGGGTTTGAAACTTGATACTAAGCAGGATTATTGGCATCCTCCTCCTTGGGTTTTTTTAAAATACAACATTGATGAGGCTTCCAAAGATAACTTGGGTATTGCTGGCTTTGTAGGGTTACTAAGGGATGAAAACGACAATCTCCTTTTCATTTTCCACTACCATTTGGGAAGAGCCACTAACAATATGGCAGAATTAATGGCTCTTGAACAATGTTTAGGATTCCTAAAGCAAGAAAATCTCCAGAATGTTATTGTCGAAGCTGATTCAGATTTAATCATAAACTCGGTCAAAAGAATCAGCTGCGGAATGGAGCCGGAAAAATTCTCAAAGAAATGGAGGCTGCTGCAGGTCTTTCATAGGATTCAGCTTCATCTTCGAGGCTTACGCACCGTGAGTTTTAACCATGTGTGGAGGACAACGAATAAATTGGTGGAGATCTTGGCCAATCAAGGAGTGCTCTGTACCAAAATCAAGGTTACACTGAGTTGGCTAGAGATACCTCTGAATAGATTAAAGGTGCAATGGCACGACCAGGCGAATGAGGATATAATAGTGTTCCACAATAAAGACATAGAGGCGGGGTCTAGCTAATGTGGTTTCTTTATGCAGAGTTTTTTCTATAGTAAGAACATTATGGAGATGCAGGTTACTATCGGCCTCCCCAACCCTTGACAGTACGAGCACATAAGTTTCAGTTGGAAGTTGCTAGGTAGGCTCAGATTTGAGGATGGTCAACCGAAAAGATGGATTTTCATCGTGCACTGGTTCATGAGCCCACGGAGTTGGGTTGATGAGTGGGGCTGGAATTATGGCTTTCCTAGCAGCCTTAAACCCCTTGTGTTTCTTTCTGTTGCTGCAACACCGCTTGTGAGGTGGTTTATCGTCCATCGCATTCCCTTCACGTGGGAAGCAATTTTGTGGAGTTGGGAGCAATTACATTCACCCTGCTCCACGTGGCAGAGTACGGGAAAGGAAGACCACCCTCATCACGTGGTAATTTTCGGTAAGATAGGCTCATGCGATATGATCCTCGGCCATCAGATCTTGCAAGATAGATCTACGGTCAAGCAAAATCGAGCATGTTGGTGGGTCCAGGATGACTATCATGTGGTTAATCGTTGGGTTAAAAGGTATAGCAATATTATCCTCCACCGTTGGATATGGCGTGGAGGATCTACGATCAGGAGCAAGTGAGCAGGTTGGTGGGTCCAAGATGGCTATCGCGGGGTTAATTGTCGGGCTAATAGATATAGTGATATTATCCTCCACCATTTGATCTGGCATGGAAGATCAACGATCAAGGTAAATGGTGTTGTTCTGGGAAAGAATATCTTTCGGGCAGGTTTCGCATCTTGGTGGAATTTGATGGCCTTCATGTGCTCTTCATGCTCGAGGGTTATCCCCCACTCAGAACTGAAATCCTTGTATTTGGGTCCCTAATTCCTCATTGGGTTCGACTCTTAATTATAACTGTTTGATTGTTTGAGGGACCGAGGCACAGTGCTTATGCCTGTAGCTTGGGGCCTTAGGCTATATGCGGATGATTTTTCTTTGGACCACAATTCCTTGGGGACTGTTGTACTCTATGTAAGTTGTTTTGAGATTTAATGAAATAGAAGGTACAGCTCTTGCTTCAGCAAAAAAAAGAAAATATAATTTGATTATTGTTGCAAAGTATATCTTTATTGGATTGCATCATAGTTGGTTCTTGTGTGACAACCATGATTGTGTTTATATCCAATTATCTTTTTAGTACTTTTGACAAGCCTTTGTATGCTCATAACAATAATGTAATAGTTAATATATTTTGAAAGTATGTGGGCTTTTGAATGTGATATGAATATGGAAAAATATGAATATGAATGTATCCCCCCCAACTGATGATATTGGTAATTTTATGAGATGAGGAAGAGAAATGTTTCTTCCAAAAATTATCATTCTAGTTTTTCAAGGAATTTTATGGTAAAAAGTTAGAAAATGACATACCTTAAATTACCCTTTAGAAGTGATAAGCTTCATGTGTGGTGGCTACAAAATTCTAATCATAATCTTTTTCAAGTGGCTAGACAAGTCATGGAGAAAAGTGTCAAGATGAATTTTTATTTCCTTTTACTAAAACTTGTTGAATTTGCTGCGAAATAGTGTTGATTCTGCTACTGCCATCTGATTCTACAACTATTATTTGATTATGTAGCTGTCATCTAATTCTATAGTTATTGTCTCATTCCACAACTACCATCTGGTTCTGTAGTTGCATATCTTCTACATTTGCTCCAAAATGTTGAAAATGATAGTCTTCATGTCTTTAAAACTCGTTGGCACAATTCCTGCTATGTGAATAGATGTTCTGATGTTGAATATAGCAGGAAATTGTTGACTTAGTGGCCATTAATGGATTCCACTAGTCAACACGAGAACTCTCACCATTGATGACAATGAGAGTCAAGATGCCAAAACACCTCTTGCTTAGTATGAATAATTATGTTGTTGTTGAGTTCCTAGAAGATCCGATGAACAGGGGACAATGATGTATTCCCATTGTTCATCAGCATGAGGACTTGCCATTAAGGCATGAAGCCTCAAGGTGTTTTTGCAAGAGTTTTATACTCAACAGACTATGGACTCAATAACTTGCATTAAAGCAAGGTTTATTTGTGAAATGAAAAGGATAGGAAAAGGAAAATGAAAATGGAAGATGACAATTGGCAATAAGCATGAAAGTAAGATTCTTGCTTTTATTTGTGGTGTTATCACACAAAAATTCTGAAAACATCATTGTGTCAACTCTGCTTTTGGTCATGCTTTCAAGGAGGTCTACAAGTAATTTTATGTTTTAATGGGTAGGTGATGTGGTAAGAGTATTAAAAGTCTCATTTTCATATCCAAATAAAGTTTAACAACCTTATTCCATGTCTTAGAAGTCTCACATTCTATTTAGAACTCATATCTTAAACCATTTTGATATTTGTTTTTGGAATTAGCCCCAAAACCACATTTTTGTAGCGTAGACAGTGTAAAATATCTATTTTGCACTATGAAAATGCTACTCTTTTCGTAGCACTTTTTCCTACGCTCTATGAAAGTGCAGATTCATAAGCAGTCTTGTCAAAACATAAATTTGTTCAAATTTCGTTAATTTTTCATTATTCGGTATTAGCAAGGAGTCAATTCTTAAGTATGAAACCATGCAAATCCATCATTTCAAATGTAGGGGTCATCATGATAGGTAATTTCAAATTCAAAAGGGTTGGCTGGTTTCTTATTGCGGTGTGCATGCAAACGCTCAAACAGACAGTTTTTGAATGATAAGATTATGGTCATCTCTTACCAAAGCTTCTCTCATCTATGATTCAAGTGAGGTTGACCACCATAAGTAAGCGAGGTTGATAAACATAAATTCAAGCAAGACTAATTTGTTATGGGAATTTAGAGGCAAAGATGATAGAAGAAAGGAAAAATCACAGGTTTGGTTATTGTTTTAGAACGGAGCCTGAAAGCATCGAGGTCTTAGCTAGAGATAAACCAATAATGGAAGCCTTCAAGAAAACAAGATGTTGGAAATTTTGTAAAAAATTACAGGGAGGACACACTTGGGTGACAAAGAAGCTTGCTCTACATTTCACTGGTTCAAACACAGAGTTTGGAATCCTAAACTTGCAAATTACTCCTGAGATCATAACTTTGGTGACAAAGATTCCTAGGGGAAAGATAGATGGTTCAAAAAACTTCATATTTGACATGGAACCATGTAAAGTGTTTCTAAAGCCAGAGTTTATAGAAACAGACTTAACCAAGGAAATTCCAAGAAACTACATCAAAGACATCTATGCCAACTTTCTCTTCAACATTCAATGATACAGGAATTAACCTTAAGGCTAAAGAAACTCCACCCATAGAAACCATTAAGCCTGTAATGACGAGGTCAAAAAGATTTGTTAAGCTAAAACCTAGAAAGCAGGTGAAAGAGAAAGTGAGTAAAGCATGAGTGGTTATTCTTGAGACTCCTCAATCTACAAAGGAAACAATAGCTAAAGTTAAAGAAATGACACAAGATCAGTCAGATGGCACTTTTGAAAAGTTAACTTTATGACAAACAACTTGCTGTCCAAATAGTTCTTTACAGCTGTCATATTTTTAAGAGGGCAGTTTGGGCTATAAAGGGAAATAGCCATGAAGATGAAAGCATAAAAAGAAGGTTATGTGTTTAGATAGGAGCCTATAGAGCTCTAACTGATCATGGATGACCTCAAATTCGCACAAGATTTCATCCAGATAGGTTACATGTATTTCTACCAGGAGCTACAAGTGGATTTGTGTGTTTCTTGGACTATTTTGAGCTGTCGGTTTCAAAAAGAATTTTCAGGAAAATAAAGATTAGTTTCAAATATATGAAGGATATTTTTTCTAAGAACATAACAAGGAACAAAAAATTCTTTCAAATTTCTCCCACGTGCTACCAATTTGGAGATTCGAAGTCTCCCTTGAGACCTATTTTTAGAATTCTGATTTTTTCCTGTTTTATACATGCTTTTATAATGCAGATTCTGGACAACTGAAGCTGGTTTTCAAAAAACTAAGATAGTTTTTTTTTATAAAAATTCTTATCTAAAAAGGCTCCTCCCTTTTTATAACAGCTATCAAGGATCAAAAGATATAAGCTCTATCTCAACACCTATTTTTCAGATAAAAACAGTGCAGAAAATGATAAATCTATAGGTCAGTCTTTCATTAAGGTGAAGAGAAAATTTCGACGAAAAACACTTTTAAAGGTCAAGTTGTTATGATTTTTGATGTTGGTATCAATCCTAAAGAATGTCAAATATCTTCAAACTGTAAATTTCTTAAAACCGTGTTAAAGGGAGAAAACGTGCTACAAAACTGCTGAAGGTGAATTTTGGGCATTTTATGCATGTATTTGGAAGGTAAAGACTACTAGTTTTCAAATTTTGGTGTTGTTGATGGAAAGATTAAGATCACAGATGAAGGATCAGATTGAAAAGCATAAGTAATATTGGTCAAAGAAGTGTTTTACAATGGTATAAAACCTGCACTACGAAAACAAGCTAATGAGGCAAAAACCCTGTTTTTCTATTTTTAGTAGTCAACTTCCAAGGAGGTTCCTGAGAAGTTGAAAATTCATTTTTGAAAACCGAAAGATTTTTTTCTTCCTGACATACTTAACCACAAAAATTTCTCTCATTTTATTTAAATTCATTATGAGGTGGGAGAAATTGATGACCCAACTTGCGCTACAAAACTGCTGAAAGTCATTGAGAGAAAAACTATGTTCTCTAGTTTTAGTAGCTCACTTCATGATCAATTTCTGGCCAAAATTAAAAAGTATTTTAGAATTAGGAAAGAGGTTTCTTTTTATAAAATCTCCAGCTACAATAAATTCTCTCACGTTCCTCAAAAGTATTACCAGTTGAGAGAAACAAGGCTTTCTTTGAAGCCTTATTTTTAGAAACCAAAATTTTCCAGTTTTACACATGTTGTTCAAAGACAGTTTTTGGACAGTTAGGTCACAGATCAGCAGGGTTGGTAAGAATGTTTTAGGCATCATAAAGGAAGATATGGATTATTAGCTATCAAATAATGTATTTAATTCTTAGATATGGTTGTTAAGACATGTTTTAGGAGTTTCACTCCTATTTGTATTAAGACTCCTAAAAGACAGTTAGCTATCAGCTTGTAATTAAGAGTTTGTTTTATGAGTAGATAGGTGTCAATTCTAGAAATTCAAAT
>APFE031184087.1:12450-57781 GCA_000404065.3 Pinus taeda
TACAAGGAAGTCCTAATTCTAGCAGCATCTACCCTTTGGAATATTCAGCTTTCAACCTCCCCTCCTCTGGCCCAATGCCTGTATTTATAATGCTCTAGAGGAAGTTAATCAGGTCCATCATTAATGGGATAAGCCCCTCTTTGGATGGGGTAGCTCCTCTCTTGATGGGATAAGTTCCTCTTTCATAGGGATACATGAACCATCTGGAGGCGCTCAATACACGTCAAACAAGCTTCTAGAATTCTCTAGATTTGACCACAAGTAACGTTTTTAAGATGAAACTCGCACCTTTTGACCTTTACAAGAGTACGCACTCACCCATTTACATACAGAGCGTTCAAGGACGCAAGTATTGTGAACTTGGGATGCGTACACGCAGGTAAGGATGAGAGAAACTGTGTACCCAGAGATAAATATGTTTTTTAAATACTTTCTCTCTTTCTTGAAGTTTGACATGGAGAGCAGAGGTATGAGGCTTGCCAAGGAGGATAGTATGACTGTTGATGGAGCCATACTAACTGCAAATAGTCATGGTGACAAATTTTAGTGTAACAATGCCAAAACATGTCATTCCATTCAATGAATGCTAATTACAAAAGAGTTAAGAGAGATTTCATGCAAACGAAATGATCACAAACAACAAAAATTTTCCCTAATGCAGCTAATGCAAATCACTAAACTTCTCTTTAAGATTACTAATTCGCTAATCAAAACGAAAAGTCCTAACTTTCATTAACTATTCCAAAGCAAAAGAGATTTTCTTTTTCAATAATGGCAAAATGCACTAAAGAGTTTTTGAGAAATAACACTAACAAATTCTAACCAATACACACAAGTTTAGTCCCTCAAAACACAAATCAAACATCCAAAGAATCAAAAAGGTCCCAAAGACAATAATGAGCTGTGTGATTTGGGCTCAAAGTGAGATGAAGCAGAATTCAAGTGAAGACGAAGCAAATCACCTAAATAATGCAACGAAATGATTCACGACTACCAAACAAGTGTAAAGGAGTAAGCAAGAGAGTTGACTGGACAAAAAAAAGATCGAAACACCTTAGGAAGGCTCGATTCACAAGGCCACTAGATGCCCTAGGGCTAAAAATGAGAAATTGGTAGAAAAAAGCAGACACCCAGAGGGTAGCGATCGACACCAGTCAAATCACACTCCAACACATCAAAGTAGTCTGATAAAGGCACTTAGAATGAAACCAAAGCTCAAAAAATGAAGAACCAAGAAAACTTCAAAATTTTACAGGCCTGGCGCGACTGTCAGGCTGCAACTATCGCCTTTCAGGATTGGTGCGGGTTGTCAATGTGCAACTTGCGCCAACTGGCGCGACTGTTTCACTATAAACTAGAGCCAGTCGAGTTTGCTATGGAAAATAAAAAACACAAGAGCCAAGGCTAAACCAACAACCCCTAAGTACTCTCAAGAGGCAAAAACAACACAAGTATCCAACCCAGAAAGCAAAACAAGTGGGAGAAACCAAGGAAACAATCAAGGAACAAGGCTAGTCCCAAGTCATTCAGTTTGCGAACCAAACTGGAGATAGACTGAAGTAGCGTTGATCTACTTCGCTAATGCAAAGCAATAGCGTTTTGAAGGCTATCTGGCCAAACTTCAGACTCCATCTAATAGGTCACAAATCAAACAACAAGACAAGATAAACAAAAGGGGCAAAAGACAACTCCCCAGCGGAGTCACCAAATTGTTGTGTAGGTAAATCCCCTCTGCGGACAAAGGCGATCCCACTAGCCTAACTAAGGTCTAGCAACAATAAAACAATGCTAACACGCAGGTTCCTAATTGCAAAGCAAAGGCCAAGATGAGAGCCTACCTCGAATCCAACGCTTATATTCATAGAAGGGTCGTCGCTTCCGTTCTTTCACTTTAGCTGGTCATAATCCTCATGATCTCCCTGAATAGACACCTGCACATGCAAAGAACAAGACAAATACAAGCATAAAATCTGGGAAATGCAACTATGTATCAGTCAGAAAAGATACAACTCAAACATCATAATAAAGACACATGAGTGGAACCATAATGATAGTCGTCTATTATTATTGATAAAACAAAAGAGAATACAACCAAGTTCTGATGTCAAATCCTCTTTTGGCTGGGTGAATCAGCAACACATGCCTTGCAAAGCTTATACGGATGGGAACAAGCCTCTCTCTCTCCCCTTGATCACTTGGACATGGATCTCCTCCTTAAAGATTTAGCCTCATAGGGATACACAAGACCTCTTACAAGATGAGCTTAGCAATCCTTAGACTTTGGGAGCTTGAAAAGTAGAATTATTAACCAAGAATTACCAACTATCTTGTCAAAGGGGAAGGAACAAGCTTATATAGGGATAGGAGGAGTAGATAAGACCATCCACTTGATTCATGGGATTGTCGTTATCATTAGGAAGCTTTCATGAGAGGTGGAGAACTACTTCCCTCCTTGGGAGATACAAAGCCCAACTGAACCAATTCAAACTGGAATTAGTTTATGGATAAGGTGGAAGGAACCTTCGGAAGTTTGATGGTTAAAAAATTTACCCAACTGGGTTGGCGCTAGTGCAACTCTGAAACAGAGCGCCAGCTTGCGCGCCCTCTTTGGAGGATTTACCCCATTGGCGCGAGAAATGCACTGTGGAAGAGCGCTAATGGAGAAAGGGCTACATTTTTGGGTATTTTGCATAAGGTGTCTTCAGGGCATATAGAGTACATACTTTAAGGGATACAAAGCATGTGTTTTCAAGTCATGTCACTTCTCATAGGTCCCAGAATAGGTCCTCCAATGTACGGGAGAAGGGGTAATAGGGACAGTGACAAAATACTGTGTAACAAGACTGGATCTCTTTTCGGCAGAACTTGGCACAAACCTAAGGGTTATCAGCATCTACGTTTCTTGCCAACAGAGGGAGCATTTTTGGCAGCCCCTGTTTTGCCTTTCCATTTTCTTATCGGATCACATCACTATTAGGGGCGATCTAAATTTCTCCCTCGGTTATGGTGAATCTTGGGGGTCCATGGCTCAATTTGACTCTATATCGGGTTTCATGACTGATCTACTGGAGCGATATAATCTGATAGATGTCCCTATGAACAAGCCTCTTCCCACTTGGAGAAACAGAAGGGTGGGTGGAGTTGCCCTCGCTTGAAGACTTGACAGGTTCGTCATGAAAGGGCCCCTTATCCAGTAGATACATCACTATAAACAATGGATAGGATCTGGAGGCATTTTAGATCACTCCCCTTTATATCTGGAGATCTTAGGACCACACTACAAGCCAAAAGCCCCTTACAAGTTTAATCATATCTGGCTTTAGGACCCTAATTATGTTCGTTTGGTTTCGGATTTTTGGGCTACAAATCTGATTGATAGATCAGAATCTTTGGCAAAAGGCTTCTGTTCAAATCTATCCCAGCTCAAACACCTCTCTATCAATTGGGCCAGAGAAAAACATCAGGGGGAGAATTTGAATCTTCTACACATAGAATCAGAACTTTTATCCCTGCTCGATGAGCGAAGTTTGGGGTTTATCACGGCTAGAGACAAACCTCATCTGGTGGAGCTTGAGAACCGGAAGTCACAAATCTTAAAGGACAGAGAGGAATCTATCCATCTTCGGAGCAGAGCCATATGGTTGAAAGCAGGGGATGACAACACTAGGTTTTTCCAGAACTATGCAAAAGGTAGAAAGGTCACAAACACCATTTGGAATCTACCTTTACCTAATGGCGGTGTGGCTGATACATTTAATAAGCTCTCTCACCTTGGCTCTACTCATTTCAATAACCTGTACAAAAAGCCTCCTGGTTCTAATATTGCTGATATTATAAATGTCACTAGTCACTTCCCCAAATTTGCAAATGAGGATGAAGAGGAGGCACTTTTTGATCCAATGACATCTAGGGAGCTTGAAGGCACATTAAAATGGTTCAAAAAGGACAAGAGTCCAGGTCCAGATGGATGGACCATCGAATTCTACCTTGCATTCTATGAAATTTTGGGCTAAGACCTGTTGAGGGTTGTGGAAGAATGCAGAATATATGGGTCTCTGTACAATGCGATTAACTCGACTTTCATTGCACTTATACCTAAGTCAGACTCCCCATCCTCCTTTAATGATTACAGACCCATTTCTTTGTGTAACTATCTGTATAAGATCATTGCAAATTGCCTCTGCCCTATCCTGTCCCGTCATATTGCTCCTCAATAATTTGCTTTTCTTGAGCACTGCCAGATTCATGAAGCAATTGGCTCAGCCCAGGAAGCCATTCGTACTATCTAGACCAGACATCAAAAGGCCATTACTCTTAAGATAGATCTGGAAAAGGCCTTTGACCATGTCAGCTGGCTCTACATCAAGATGTTCCTAATCCATGTGGGTTTTCCTCACAACTTCATCACTTGGGTCATGGCTTGTATCACCTCACCCACATATAGTGTGCTCATCAATGGGTCTGCATCTCATTTTTTCACTCTGAAAGGGGGCTCAGACAGGGATTCCCCCTCTCCCCTCTTCTTTTTCTAATTGTCATGGATGGTCTCAATCGTTTGATAGCATCAGCTAAGAGAGATGGTGATCTTCGTGGTCTCAAGATATCTGATGATTGTTTCCTCACCCATCTTCTTTTTGTGGATGATGTCCTTATATTTCTCGATGGTAGCATCAGGGACTCCCATTCCTTTTCTAAGATTCTCTCTTTTCTCATCAGCCACTGGGATGCAAGCTAACCACTCTAAATCTACCATCACTCTTACCCGAACCTCCATCCATGAATCTCAATTTGCTCATCAATTGTTCCCTTACTGCATCAATCCTCTTGTCCAGGGACTCAAATATTTGGGATTCAGGATAAAGCCTATCAACCAGAAAATAGCAGATTGGGTTTGGCTCGTTACAAAACTGGAGAAAAGACTTAACATACAGATCCATCGATATTTGTCCAGAGCTGGTAGACTGGTTTTAGTAAAATCTGTGCTTGAGGCCACTCCTGTCTTTTGGATGGCACTTGCTTGGATTCCTAGAAGTATCCTGGCAAGGCTACAACAAATTTTAACAAATATCTATGGAATGGGAACCAGGATAAATGAATATTCACATGGGTTGGCTGGAACAAGATAGCGCTACCTAAAAAATGGGGAGGTTGGGGCTTAAAAGACCTTCCTTTATTTGCACAGGATCTCGCTGCAAAAATGGGATGGACATTATTGAGTGGATAGAATATTTGGACTACCATCTCATATCACAAATACATTTGGCCTCAGAATATCATGGACTGGATATGACTGTCGAGTTGGCCTAAAACTAGTATTTCATCTACACTCTCTGCCACTCAGCAGGGATAATCTAGTTTGGAGAATAAATGATGGACCTATGGCTCGCATCGGTTTAGATCCATGGATTGGTAGCGGTGGTAGACATCAGCTACCCAGAGATCTCATACATCATCTACATTCACATGAGCTAAAGGTAATAGTTAATATAGCAGATCTTCAAAATTCTTCCATTTTTGCACAAAGATGGAAATCCACTCGACAGCTAGATCTTCCACAATGTTGGCACCAAGACTGGCAAGATTACATTACTTCTCTATCTAAATCTCATATTTGGATCAAAGAGGGCCCGAACGAACTTATTTGGCATCTTTCAGACAGCGGTTTATATACACCAAAGTCTGGTTATTTAGCCCTGATCTCTTTCAAGATTCCGGATCTGATTACCTTTTGGTGGAAATCAATATGGAACCTCACTACGCCTCCCCAGACCAGACTATTTTTCTGGTGCATTTTAAAAGATAAGGTTCCCACAAGTGAAAATCTCATGCATTGTTCTATTTATGGGCCATCTTGGTGTATACTTTGCAAAAGATCAGTAGAATCGACATCACATCTTTTTTTTAAATTGTACAGCTCTGACTGACCTGTGGAAAAAAATCTTCTCTTCCATTAGTTTCCCGGGTACCTGGCAAGGTGAAGATATTAACAAAGTATGGGAAAGCTGGTATCATTGGCATAAAGGACAAAAACTACAAAGTCTCCCTTTAATTATATGTTGGCACCTACGGCTGGCACGGAATCGCAACATATTTGTCAGCAAGCCTGTATGTTGGACGCACACTGCAACTTGCATTATATCAGCCTATAATGAGATGCCTAAGCCTACCTAGTCGTGAACCCACAGACCACATGCTCCTCCACATATAGATAAAAATACCCCTTGGGCATATTTCGATGGTGCGGCTCAACAGCAGGGATGTGGTGGTGGATTCATCCTATACATTAATGATCATCATTACTACAAAGTCAAGATGGGATTAGGGGCTGGAACAAATAATTTTGCTGAGCTCATCTCTCTTCATCATCTCATGCATTTCTCCTTGGGGCATAATTGCATGCATATTAATATATATGGAGATTCGAAGATCATTATAGATTGGTTCAATAATGTTACTGCTTGTCACATACACACACTCAATAATATTTTGGATAAAATACACACTTACAAGGCTCAATTTAATAATATTACATGCAATCATATTTATAGGGAACATAACAGCAGTGATGACGAGCTATCCAAGGCTGCCATGACACTTCCTAGAGGAGAGTGGATGATCCAGGAGTAGCGCGGGAAAAATGCATACCAATATTATCACTGCCCTTACATAGATCTACATTATCACAAGGCTAAGAGCCCATGAACTAGTTATCTATTTTTGGAATTTTTGAACTATTTTGAAAATATTGTATAGGATATATATATGACCCTGCATGGTAAAATGTACTGACTAAATAGAAGGACTTATTTATAAACATCTTGTGTGATGTTTTCTGGACAACATACTGATATTACTGAACTCTACAAAATTATTTTCACAAAGCCCACAGTGGCAGATGGATACAGCATATGCATACTACATCTACAATATGTAATTTTTCAAAGATAATGAAAGATTACGATTTTTCCAGTGGAAAAAAGAGAATGTGTTGTAATGGTTTATACAACTGGTGCATCCTTTTGGAATATTCCGCTAGATGCTAAACATATATTTCTTGTTTATAATGGTTACAATGATGGTCGCATATTTGTGGACTATTCTATTGGATGTTAGACAGATATTTTGTGTGTGTCTCTCTCTCTACTAGGGTGGTACTATTAACTCTCTCTTAGAGGCTCACTTTCCTTTCCCTCCATAGTAGAAGAATATTGACACACATACAACTAAACACTCACCAAACATACTCACTTGCTGATCTGAGATTACCTATGCATAACTCTTTTGTGCTAAACTTTGTAGCCAAAGAAAACCTATAAGAATATATGGCAATCAGGATGATATCTCAAATGTGGCTTCTATTCCAAATGGTGTGAAGTATAATTGGGACTTCACATCGAGGAGACTCCCTTGGTTGATGGATTTCTAGCACCATCAACAAAATGGTGCTAGAAGGAGGGCTAGATGACAAGTTGTGCCTATTGAGTCTATTTTAAATCTCTTATCACAAATGGCTCATCCTCAAATCATACTCCCAGGGTGTTTTTCCAACCTATCCCTAGGTAAATTGTTAATCCCCAATGAGCCTCTTTATCATTTGTCTCAATTGAAGCTTAATGGTGAGGATGGAACATCCATAACCGAGCACATTCCTAATTTTCTTAAATATTGTGAACATTACGAAATCAATGATGAAGATTTTGCTTGTGTGGCTTTCTTCCTCACCCTTGAAGATCATGTTAATTGATGGTGTCATACTTTACCATATGCTTCCATCCATTCTTTTCATTATTTCCTCATGGAGCTTTATCAATCCTTCAATAGGTATGATTACCGAGAAGTTCTTAAAAGAATCAATAAGCTAAGCATGATTCCTAATGAATCAGCTAAGGGTTTATCTGATCGATTCCTTCACCTTTGTTATGAATTTCCTGAAGAAGAAACGGATTGGGATTTCTTTAAGAAAATATTTGAGCGTTTGGTTCAAATTGCTTTGCATGATGAACCTAAACTTCATAATCTTTCTACTTCCCCAACGCTTGTAAAATCATGAGACACCTCGAATTTCAGAGGAGGAGCCTACTACTTCTTTTGTTCTTTGTCCTCTTTCTTTCCTAGTACTGACGAAGGTGCCTACTCATGATGATAATAAAGTTGGGAAATCTGCACATCAAATCCCTAATCCATCTCCTCATCCTCCTTTCGTTTTTCATGGTTCAGATTCAATGGAGGAAATCCCAGAATGGCTCATGAAGCCTATGGTGAAGACTAACTCCTCCATTCCGTAAGATGAAGTCAATGTTCATAACTCTAGTCTTGAATCTAATATGGTTTTATGTTATCCTATATCATCTACATTCCATGACTCTTTGTACCATGATCCACTCGATCAATCTGATCCATCAACTAGTTTTTCACACTCTCTTGATTTTCATACTACTGGTCCAAATTGCGATCAGGTTCAAGGTAGTCATATTACACAGGTAGAGTAGCAAGAAGGCAAGGATTCTTTCAATATTTGTTTTCTTTTTAAAAATCCTCCATGTGAAGATGGTGTTTCTTCATTCTTATCTAATATTGAATCTTTTAATCTCGATAGTGAATCTAATGAAATCAATTTGCTTAGATCCGTGGTCTTGGGAAACAATCATTTTGGTGATGATGATTTTTTTGATTCATGTGATGATGAATGTCCAAGTGCACCAGTTGATCTTTCGGTTTCTCATGAATATTTTCATTTAGATCTAGAATCTGATTCGGTCAAAGAATATGTTCTTATAGAAACTTCCTCTTCATCTCACTATCCCTTGTGCTCTACCATTTGCGATGGAGATACTCCATTCTCTTCAAGTTCTTAATCCAATGAGTTATCTTCTCAATTGACACAAGGTGGTGAGATTATCCATGATGAAAATGAAAACAATCAAATCATTGAGTAATATTTCCATCCCTCATCATCTCTTGTTTTGCAGGAAGACAACTCTTCAAATCAAATTTCTCATGAAATTGTTACGATCCATACTTCTTTAGATTTGTGATTAGAAAAACCTTCCAACTTGAGTAATCTGGTTGTTGAAGTTTAAAAATCTGGTCAAATCAGTGATAGAGATGGATTCTATCCGGTGAATAGTGATCTTATTGAAACAAGTGGTAGCCACTATCCTCACACCACGCACGATCTGGTTCAATATTCGAAATGTGATTTTACAATCTTTAAAGGTTCCCAAACTTACCAGCAAGTTGAGGCACTTCAACTTCCATTAATGGTTATGTCAGGATCCCGTGACTCTGGTAAGCCCCCCAAACTAAGTCAAATATGTTCTCTCTCACACAATAATTCTCTTTACATGGTTTCACTTGATGTAAATTTATTTTTGAAATATGTTTGGTATCTCAGATGTAATTTTTCAATTTTTCAAGATTTCACTTCTGATCGGATTCTAGAATCTTCTTTATTTGATCATATTCAAGAAAATCTCTTGCATAAAACTCAAGCTTGGAATGTGTATCTCTCTTAGAGTCACAGAACTCTGAAGTTTATTACCTTGTTGTAGCTCCGAAAGACAAGCCCTAGTTTGATGAGAGACCGATGCCTAGGACATCTTGATGAATGTTTTTATGGTGACTAGAAATTCATAGCACACTCAATTTTCAATATAGTTTAGAAGAGAGTTGATTTAGAACCTTCCATAAGAGAGAAAATGCATCAATCTAATGTAAATTATTACTCACAGAGGTGTCAATCTTATATTCATGGTGGCCAACATTATTTGAGTTCGTAGCTTATCAATCATTTTAGTATATATGATAGGAGAGCTAAGTAGAGAGAAATTCGATACATTGTGCTTAAATTCTAAGAATCTGATGCATCAAAACTCAAAATGAAATGGAATAAGAGATGTTGATGTGATGCAAAGATACATGGAGCACGTTTAAGGATCTATTTTCATATCAATACAGGTGTCATTCATTAGCACTTGATTTAAACAAATCCATAAATTCATGAAAACACATCCAGCATCTACTATTACATGTAGTTTAAGAAGAATATTGAACACATACTGCAAACTCAAATGAGTTGGAATCGCCAAAAACTTTGTATTAATCTTCCATGGAGCATACATTTATCAAAATTGCACAGCATTTCTCTTTTTGGAAAAAAAAGAATCCAAAATTTTGAACCCTTGTTCAGTATCATAAAATTCTTCTTATAGGGCCTTAGAGGGAGAACCTGTTATAAAAAATATTCCTTCTTGATTTCATTACAGTGAATAATCATGTCAAAACATCAACGTGCTTTGTGGCATAGCTGCACTAACTGAATACTAACCGACTAACTAAAACAAAATATTTACATAAGAGATGAAAAGTAAAGTGTCGCAATCGACATGATAAGAAATATCTTCAATCATGATAGGCTAGTGGTGGAGGCTGCGTTGAGGGTTCAATGATTTGGAGCACATGAGGACTGACAAATTATTTGCATCACTGCCACAATACTGGAGATGGTTGAGGGGCCTCAAATAATATTTGATACGTTACCTTAAGGTTGATCAAGTTGGCATAGTTTATTCTAGGACGAAATAGGTTCTTCACCATTCCCTGTAGTTGAAATTTTCTCTTCAAATAGTTTAACATAGTCTTCCCTTTGAGGGTAGTAGTTTTCTCATGGGAAGAGTCTAATTTTCTTTTGGTATCCATGAGTCTCTAACTATACTATTCCCATGGGGTTAGCACCCCCAGAAAATACCAACAGCTGGGTATTCCTACTAGGATAACCCTTTCGAATTCATCACTAAAGGTGGCCACATCCTTTGATACCACTTCTAGGAATTCCTCGGCTTTGACTCTAGCCTCCTCTTTCTAGACAACTTTAGATATATCCATAACATTACTCACTCTATCCACCACATCAATAGGCCTTAGCTCATTGATTGGACTTTCATTCACAAACTAGATAAACTTTTTTGCAATTTGGGAGTTCTTCTCACCGTCCTCTTTGGCAGACAAGATGAAGAATTTGTAATCCTTGATCGTAATATTATATCCATTAGTCAATGTTATGTGCTCCTAGTGGTTTCTAATGTCCTTAATGATCTCATCCCCTACCAGCTTCTTGGCTTGTGGAAGAGACATATTCCCATTTAGTTTCCCTTTCAGCTCAGCGACCTCCTGATTTACGGCCTGTAGATTCTTACTAATAATTTGGAATTCATCCTAGCAGCCTCCAGCTGCTTTTCTTTATGAACTAGATTTTTATAGGAAGCATCCAAATCCTTATGTACCTTATTAATCTCCCATTTCGATATTTTTAGCTCATTAAGGGTCTTAGTAAGTTGTTCAGTGGGATTCTAAGGGTCCTCAGGCACAAGCACTACACATATATGTGATTCTATTCTCATTTGCAGCTTTGTTTCCTGCTGCTTGAGGGCTATTATTTTGTTATTCCTTTCAATAAGATCCTTGACTAGGATCTCCTTTTCTCCTTCAACCTAAGAAAGCTCTTGAGATTTCACATGCTCATTGCCTGAAATTTTCAGATTATGCCTTATCTCCTGGATTTCCTTTTGAGAATTTTAAAGGAGGGATTCAACTGTTGTCTTATACTTTGGATTCACCCCCAAATTCATGATTAGCTCCTTGAAACTCTCATTTTTCATGTGGAGAGCCCTAGAGTTGGCTCTCTCTTGCTTCAACCTATTTTCAACCTTCTCTAGTAGCCTCTCAACATTGTTGATAGTCATTGCATTCTTGCTGAGCTCACTATATAATAGTTCTCCAACCTATTTGTGGAAATTTATTTTATCTGATAAGGGAACACTCACTAGATCCAACGAAACATCTAAATCTTTAAACTGGGAACTCGTTGAAGCCCTGGAATTTTGTTGCAACAAAATGGGTGATAACAACCCGGTCTTGACTTTGAAAGCAACCCATTTTCCATTTGGTGTGGCGGCTCTGACTGGGGATAATGGGACCAATTTCCTAGCAAGAATTGATATGATAATGATGTTGGGTTGATATAAGATATAATGGAAAATGATTTAATTAAAATGATCTATTTAAACAATAAAACACATGCATCTATCTATTCTAACATTATCTTACTATATACCCAGGAATATCTCAAATCATGCGATCTACAATGATGTCTTAAAGCAAAAGGTAATAAAGATCATTCAATTGCTATAAGATGAGAAATCGTTTAAAGATAATTATTTTGATTAAATAGTGAGGCAAAATAATTATGGAAAATATATTGCATATATCAATTGTGTAGGTTTTAACCCCATACAGAAATTACATGCATACAAATTCTAAAAATAGAAAATAAACAATGGCGAGAGCATAACACATAAAACAAATATACACAGAGATTTTCCCCTAGATCCCAAAACCGGGACTACCAGATTGATTTTTCATTATGTTCCTTTCAATGTTACAATATATCTATATATATATATATATATATGTCGAAGCATCCATAAACCCCAATCCATTAACCCTAGATTAGAACATAATTGCAGTTCCCTTAACCAGATCTACAAAATACCATGGACCGTAAACCATCGCGCCCAAAACCATGTGTGAAATCCATGCATGAAACCATAGGTAGGTCCGCCCACCTAAGTAGGAACTGCATTTACTTCTTTAAGGAAAATTTTCTTCTGTTGCTTCAGTTTGCTAAGTTCATGTAGCGAAATATTGGCCCTAGTCTTCTTCATTTCTTCCACAAAGTTATACTCCATGGTATCAATAACTACCAGGGTCTTCGATGTAGATGAACGATTTGATGAAGATGGATTTGGCTGTGAAGCCTTAGGAGAATATTTTTTCTTGATTTCCTTTTCCTTATAGCAAGAGTTGAAGTATTCTACTTTTTATTTCATTCAGTCGTATCAGGAGGCCCTTTACTTCTGGTGCTAATGGGCAAAGCTTCTTGTTCTTCTTCATTTGGAAGGATAAAGTCCCACATCCCATTTAGTTTGACTACTTCTTCTTCTTCAATTTATTCATCGGTCATAGTGTTCTCTTCTTCCTCTTCTTCTAATTTGGTCTCAGCATTAGATATGGTATTTGGTGGCTGGGAACTAGAAGACTAATTCCTCCTAAAAGATCTGAAAGGTTTTTTAGCAAAAGAGGATTCAGCAAATTTTTTCTTCATTTCAACCATTTCATTAGATATGGTTTTCAATACTTTTTGAAGGCCTTCAAGATCAAAAGGATCTTTTGGTGCTTTCTTTTTAGAGTCATCTCTAAAAGTAACTTTTTTAGATTTTCTATCTTCCTGAGAGGTCTTCTTTTCAAGAGAAATTATGTGTTTCTCTACAGACATAGCTTCCTTCATGTTCTAGGCTAATGTGGCCAAATTTTCTCTATCTACAAAAAGGGCTATATTGGAAGGAAGGGAATATATGTACCACTCAATTTGAACATCAACCCCATGGGCTACCGCAGTTGGAATTTTATTGAGTAGTTTATTGAATCAAGAGTTGAAATCTTTGACCGTTTCTTTTCTTTTAGCCTTAAGATTAGACAATTCATTGATGAGTGATGTAATGGTTCTATCATCTCCAAACTTAGCTAGGAATTATTCTTCGAACATATCCCAGCTAGTTATGGAGCGAGAAGGCAACAAAAAATACCAGGATCCTACTAATCCTATAGGAGTATATGGAAATAATCTGATGACGCAATCTTCCTCATCAACTCCATTTAAATTGATGACCAACATATAGTTATGAAGATGTTCCTCTACTGGTAGTCCATCATCAGGATTAAATTTCAGCAACCATATTTTAGGATGCCTAGGAGGAGGGTGAAGAGGAGTTTCCATTTGTACATCATCGGGATTATTCCATGGATGTACTTGCAATGGAGGTTGTTGTCCTTCCATCATATTTTGAATGGATGAGATGATAAGAGGGATTTGAGTGGACGAGGATGTGAATGGAGTTTGAGTTGAAGAAGAGGCAGGTTGGGTGCTTGGATTAGAAGAACTAGCACTAGTAGTTGGAATGGAAGTTGTTGGAATGAGTGGAGAGAATGAAGGGGTTTGAGGTGGAGAATTGGAAAAAACCTCACTAGTGGATGTCTATGATTCAGAATTCTTGGTTTTCCTTCGGAAAGAGGATATGGGAAATTCAAAAGGAGGAATTCCAGTCTTCTCACTTTGAGAATGACTCAAGATGTGTCTTGGTTGTAAAACAGAGGAAATTGTTGGGTGTGGAGCCTGATTATCTTCTGTATTCAAAGGTATCACCACATTGGACCCCAGTTCGTAATGGAGCGGCAATGCCACCCATAAAATATTCGCTGCAAGGGGGGTCCGGGGGGGGCAATTGTGACCTTTGAAAGCCCCCTCCCCCCTGGTGGGGGATCAAGGACAATGCCCCCGAAGCTAAAAATAGATGTAAAATTTCCTTGTAAAATGTCATAATTTTGTAGTCAATCTGGGTCATTCATTAGGCGCAGATTTGATGGTAGAAGTTATGTTTAATTTATGGTTTTTTCCCTAGAAGGTAACCCCTTGCTATATATGAGGGAATTGTATTGTGTCTATGTAGATCTATATTCTGAGTGAGGAAGAGAGAGGAGATTGAGAGTGAAGAGGGAACTACAGCGCATCTACTGTAGGTTGTATCTCTTCAATTTGTTGGATAATATAAAAGGAAGGACTGGATGTTTCTCCGTGGATGTAGCCCAAACTGGGTGAACCACATATATGTGTGTCTCGCTTGTCTTATGTGTTTTCTGTTTTTACATTTCTGCAATATTTTATGTGTTCCATTGCTCTATAATATATAATTTTCTAACAGAAATGCTTCCTTCAGATGACTCATAACTTGTAGGTTTTTTAGCTGAAATAGAAATTTTCTCTAACTTCTCTATTAAAATCCGAACTTCTAGGGATTCAAGGTTGTAATCTAAAGAAGATATTCTCTGAGATTCACTAGGAGATTTTGGAGAGATTTGTTCAACTTTTGATCTTAAGATGGTAGTTCTAGATGGGTTTCAAGAATTTGGATGAGATCTTGAGGCAGAGTGACCCTTAGGATGTGTTTTTGATTTGTGATCAGTCCTCTTTGCCATTCGCATTCATGGCTCTCCTAGCGCAAAAATTTTGAAGCCCCGAATTTCATTGCAACAACATGGGGGATAACCATCTAGTCCGAACCTTGAAAGAAGCTCCTTTTCCATTTGGTGTGGTGGCTCTGACTGGGGATAATGGGACCAATTTCCCAGCAAGAATTGATATGATAATGATGTTGGGTTGATATCAGATATAATGGAAAATGATTTAATTAAAATGATCTATTTAAACAGTAAAACACATGCATGTATATATTCTAGCATTATCTTACTATATACCCGGGAATATCTCAAATCATGTGATCTACAAAGATGTCTTAAAGCAAAAGGCAATAAATATCATCCAATTGCTATAAGATAAGAAATCGTTTAAAGATGATAATTTTGACTATATAGTTAGGCAGAATCATTATGGAAAATATATCACATATATCAATTGATCATGTATTAAATAAAGAATTATAGCTGAAACATGTATACAAAAGTGCTTTGATGTTTAACTATAACTCATATTCCATACATAACACAATATAAGAAAGATTACTACTAATTCATAAACAAAACACAATCATAAAGATAGAAGTACCATATATTAAAGGTCCTACTCATGAGATCAGAAATATTGATCTGCTTCTCTTCAACTAAATATACTCTAAGAGTACAGAAATGCAAATTCAGTAGAGTATGCTTCAATATCTAAGAAAATTAGATCGTGTTCCAATTATCTCATCAAAAATTAGACACAAAAGTACAAAAGTGCAAGCTCTTGCAATGTGTTTATGAAAAAATTCTAGACCTCTCTTTAAATGCATGAGATAGGTTTAAATAATACACATATGTATCAAAAATAGATTATTACATAAAAATCTGAGGAGGTTTCAAACAACCTTCCTCAGAATAAGTGAAAATAAAAACTAAAATAAAAATAAAATGATGACAAGCTTCTTCAAATTGAATGATATTATTCAGCCATTTAGTCCTTGATCTCACAGATGTCTATCATTTGCTTAACTCGGGGAGGTTGGACAATTATATATCTCAATTGTCCCGTGGAGACAACATCAATGAGAGGTGGCACCATATTTTGAGCAAAATTGGTTAAACAGCGTAGATTCATCCAATGGTTGTGTGGTTTTACCATAAATTGTCAATAGCTTTCCCAATCAAGATTAGACAATTGCTTGATTGCCCTGCATTTGTTTTGGCAGTTTCTTTTGACTGTGCTTCTAAATTTTTAATGTCTAGGAGAGCTTATAGCTTGCATTCTTTGATAAGATTTTCACTGTGGAAGTTTTCATTGACAGCCTCAATGATGTTGTTTGATGTACTAGCTACTCATGTTGCTGCCATTTCTACTTGGTTTAACTATATGTCCCAATCTACGAATAGGATGTCCTTGCGGGACTCCTCGATCTTTGGTAGATCGGCATTTTTACCTTCTTCAAATTCTTGCCAAGAAATGAATTCTGATATTCTCTTATTTAGTTCTTCATATTTTAATATCTGATCAACAACTTAATTATTTAACTTATCACTTGATTCACAATAGGGATTGATCAATGAGATTATTTGACAAAATATTTCTTCTTGTTGTGCCAAAAGAGAATTTAATTCAAGTGCCTCTTTAATGAATTCATCTGTTTGAGGATTGTCTTTGGATTTATCTAGTATATCCTGCATTTGGTGAATCTATGTGTTCTTCTCTGCAATGTTACTCTGATGTTGTACTGTCATTTTCTCAAAATCTTGTTGAAATTGTGCCATTTGTATTTTTGCTTGCCTATTGGTGCTCCATTTTTCTTTCTCAAGTTGTTGTTCAAGAAACTGAACTCTTTCTTCTTTTTATTTAAGAAAAATTCAAACTTTTGTTGCTTTAGCAATTGTTGCAGTTGCATAGGTGCCTGCAAAATTGCGATAGCTTTGTAATATTTTCTGATGGATCAATGGGGGTGTCTTTCCACACTACTTCCATTGGTTCACTTCCAAGAGTTGTTGCTACCGATACATCCAATTTTCTTTTCTTCCTTTGACATTTTACTACAGCCTTATTTGTTGGGTTGTAGAATATGTCTAGTGGTGGTATTTCCTCAATCTTTAAAACAATTTCAGAAGTTGGGTGTGTCGGGATGACTTCAATATCTTAAGTAGTTACAATTTCTTGTATTGTTGTCTATGGATTTATAACTTGTTGAGTGTGTTGTGGAGTTTGGAATTTAGAAGTCCCTTCAATATTAGTCTTTCTTTGGAGCTTTTTATTAAATTTTTCTCCCTCTTGATCCAGATCAACAACTGGGATCTTTTATGTTTTAACCTATGTGGAACTAATCTCCATGTGCCTTTCAGTTGAGACCTTTTTAGTTGTTTCTTCAAGATTTTCCTTTGTGTCCTGTTAAGGTTCTGCATCGGGGCTTTCTTCTTTATTCTCAGATTGGTGTTTAGAGTCTTTTGGACCTTGAACTGAATTTTCTTATGATTCCTCATCATAATTGTGCTTGGAACTCTCCTTCAGGCTTACGCTGGGAGTAGGTTCTCTTACTTCTTCGATTTGAAATAGGTCCAAAGGGACCTGTTCGAGCCTTCTATTTATATATATGTGGAATTATTTGAGGTCTATTGGGTTAGTTTTATTGATGGTAAATGTAGAACCTGTGAAAATGTCTTAGCTTTCTCAAAAATATTATCAAACTCATCATCCTCACGAATGAATTGCCTGATTTTGACCATAGCAGTAAAACTCTTGACGATCTTGTTAGGGTCATATTATTTGCCTGGCATGGTAGCCAGATTTAAATACATGATGCTCTGTATTTCTTTTGTCGCATGCCCAAGATCATGTAACACGAAAGCACCACATTGCAATGGGAAGGTTGGCCAAATGGATTTCTTCTTCTCTTTGAGGGTTTTGGTTATACCATCATCCACTGTCTGATAAGAAATATCTCTTGCCAGTAATTTATCCAGAACATAATATGGAAGAACATGGCGAGCTGTAATACTCAAAAATTTGATATAAGTAAATAATTCCTCACCAAACCACCTTGCTACCGGCAAGATGTTTATCTTTTCTTCCTTTATAATACTGGGGGTTTTCTTATTAAAAATGATCTGATAAACTAGCAAGATGACGCCACATCAAATTTTATAAAAATGGGAGCCAAACTATGATTGCCACAAAATTTTATGATAAACACAGATGGGTGCAAGATCCTTTAAAGTCCACTTCCAGCCCATGTTTGTAAAATGTGAGCAAATACATATAGCATCCATGACATAAGCACTCATGTAAAAGGGAGGGATAACTCCAGTGGAGACAATTCTATTTTTCCTGTATTCTCTAATGGCCATGGCTAAATTGTCCGACAAAATAGTACTCCAGTTCATAATCATAGCATTTACAATTGCATCAATCAAGGGAACCCATTCAATAGAAAAATTGGTGGTATCAGATTTTTCAAATAGCCTACACAACATTGTGGCTGCAAAATTGTGTGGGGCTGAAAGAGGTTATATGGGGTACATATTGTTTTCTCCTACCTGAATTTGTTTGAGCCAGACCTCCAATTTTGTATAACGTCCATTGGGTCTTCATTTTATTTGGAAAATTTCTCAATAAAATCTTTATCATAGATCTTCTATGTCTGGGGTAGGTGGTACATTTATCTCAAATTGTCTAGTTTGAATGACAAAATGACTTCTTGCCCAGAGTTTCTGAACGTTCTATCTGAAATATCCACATTATCAATAATCCATCTTATCATATCCATGTATGGTAATATTTTCGGTCTTGTAGCTATCCTGTGTAGGAAATAACATGTTTCTTTGAAGTAATAAGCATCGAATGAATCCGTGGCATCTGTTGTCGCTTTAGTTTCCAAGGGCCTTGGGTTTTCTTCCTCCAGTAAATTATACATTGCCTCCGAAGATGTAGTCCCGCCATATTTGTTACAGGTGGTATCAAAGAAGATTGGTTGCCTTTCTGACTCTTCAGACACAGTATCCTTTGTGGTCTATTTTCCTTTCTTAACCATTTCTGTGATCGTTGTCTTCTTCGAAAATTTCCTGAAATTCGATCAAATCGAGAAAACATGATAACAATACAAAGCGGTAAATGCAAGTGGAAACACAATTAGCACATTAAATTCTGATAGAACGTAAGGATGGAGCTTTTATTTCAAACATGAATAAAAGATATATCTATCATCTCGAGCCGTTAAATGAATAAATGCATTTAAACCTCATTAATTATGCATTAAGGCCTATACAAGATTTCCTTTGTCTTGTTGAAATATCGCATCTCAAGTTTCAAAAATGATATTTCAAATTGGTTTGTGTTATGCGTGATACTGATCTTGCGATTGTGATAAATCACAATATTGCAAATCACAAATATCGCAAAGATCGCAAATCTCAAATAAGGAATATAACAATTTAAAATTCCTTTGATGTTTTGCGATTTGCGATGAGCGACATACCTTTTACCTTTTACAGCGTGTTTCCTTTATGTGGAGGCTTATTTCATTAAATTATATATTTACAATATGTTGGAACCAATTGAAGTTTTATAACAGTTTTAATATTTCGTTGGGTCCGAATCACATTGCATTTCACATTTTCTTGTTGTTTGTATGTTTTTTGCTCTTATAAAAGTCGCGATGTGATTGCGATAAATACTTTAAAGAATATCTTAAGCCTTAAGTATTATAAAAAGTTTAACAATATCTATGAGTCTTTTACAAGGTTTCTTTTATCGCATTTCGTGGATTCCAACTCGTGACTAACCTTTGTTACTTTGGATCTTGCGATTTGCAATAAAGCGGGAATGCCTAATCACAAAGTGACTTGGTTTGATATCTTAAGTTTATCCAAAGTTTTATTCTGAATGGTTTCGAAAATGAAAGCTCTTATTTGCTAAGTTTTTTGAAAAAAAATTAAAGTGTCGCCATTTATTAATACAATAATAATTACTAATATAATAAATGGGGGGTTGTTGAACAGTACAACAATTGGCGATTCACTGGAAGAACCAGTTATCTCTGATAATTTTGAAATTTCTAAAACTTTCAAAATAAAGATAGTTCAGGAAATAGGAATTGCATGAAATTTAAGATAAGTAACATTTCTCTGAATAAAAAAACAAACTCACCTAATTACAATTCATTTGATATCCTCTTCAAAATGAAAATTCCTTTGTCTATATCAGTGTTTACTTAGTTTAAAGATAAAGTAGGGGGCTCTTGCAGATCAACTTTTAGATGTACTCATTTGTCACAGGTAGAGCCTCTGTACCAGCAAGCATCCATAGCCTCGACAAAGTTACCTTTTAACCATCAATGATCCAGTGTCCCATCCAGATAAAAGTTTAGTTTTTAGAGATAAATTCAAAATCATATACTTATTCTCTTCCTTTTTCATTTTTTAAAACAGTTTTTTTTTTCCTTTTTTATTACTTAAATTCACTGTCTTGTTTTGGTGGCCAAATAGTGGCAATTCCATTCACTGGTTGTAATTCAACTGAACAAACTGGCTTGTGATAAGACCCCTTGCCTTTTGAATAAAATAATCTCAAGCCATTACCCTGTTTTGATATGTAGTATTGGTAATGTCAGTCTATTATTTCCCTATGAATAGGGTAAGCAGGCTCTTGATGAGACCTCTTATCTTTTAATTTTTAGTATATTTTAGAATTACACTCTAAAAAAAGAAAATTTTACTAGATGGGGAGAATCATTGACTCCTTAAGAGTTATGGATGAAAATTATAGAGTTGAAGATGCTTATCTGCAAAGAGTCTTTACTCTGTTAAAGATATTTTTCTTGACTGATAGTAGAACAAAATTTTCTTTATAAAGTTGGAGGTTTCTCAAAGAATAAATAATTTTGGTGGAAACAAGCATATTTCAAAGAGATAGAACCTAGTTAATTTTTAAATGTTATAATTATTTACTTAACAATCTCTACTTATAAATTTGAAAAATAAAAATATTCAAGAGATTTTTTATTGTAAGGCCAAAAGTGAATGATATTTAACTTTTATTTTCCTAGGAAAAGTAAAGGCGATAGTGTACAAGGGATAGAAGAGGTTATCTCCTATGAAAAGTATTTCTTCAAAATCTTCCCATTCACAGGCAGAGAATCTCTCTTGCTTATTAAATCTTGCAATAGAAATGTTGATGGGCAGATTTGTTCTGCAATCTGAAATGGTCCAAGCCACATTCTTTGGAATTTGGTATGGTTACCTTTTTCCTCGTGTGCTTTATCCCACTTCAATACAAGGTCTCCAAATTGAAATGATTTTGGACTTACAGAATTTAGATCAAAGGAAGATTTAACTAACTGTTGATGGTGAGCATGTATGATTTTTTCTTTCTCTCTTTCTCCATCAAGTTTGAGGATTTGTGATTGCCTTAATTGCAAAGAAGAAGAAGGAGCTTCCTCAATAAATTGAACTAGGACTAGTGAGGGAATAGCTACATTTGTAGGAAGGACAACTTCTTTCCCATAGACCAAATTAAATGGAGAAGTTCCTATTGAGGCCTTCTGTGTTATATGATCTGCCCATAGAGAAAATGTTAGAGATTTATGCCAATTTCTTTGACTCTGATCAATAGTTCGTTTAATGATCCTAATGAGGTTTTTATTGGTTGATTCAGCTAAACCATTTCCTTGAGGATAATAGTTAGCATAATAATTAAGTTTGAAACCTCTTTTGAGAGAAAATTTTGTCATAGTGTTGCCTGTGGAATAAGATGCATTGTCAAACATCAAGGAAGTTGGTAGGCCAAACCTGGTAATAATAAATTGATCAATAAATTCGATAATGTTCTCAGAATTGGTTTCCTTTAGTGGAATTTCTTCCACCCATTTAGTAAAGTAATCAGTTGTTGTAAGGATGTATCTATGTTTCTTTGAAGAGTGAGGAGCGATCTCACCTATTATGTCTAGCCCCCATTGCTCAAAAGGTTGTTCAATGTTGACCGATTGTAATGGAAATGTGGGTTTCCTTTGTCTTCTAGCAGCTGTTTGATAGGTTTTACACTTCCTTATGTATTTGTGTGCATCTTTGAACAAGGTTGGCCAATAATAGCCAGCATGCAGGATTTTATGTGTTATTGTGTCTCCTCCAAAATGTACACCAACTAGCCTATCATGGAGTTCCTGCAAAATATTTTCTACCTCATATTCTTCAAGGAACCTTAGTAAAATAGAATCATAATTCTTTCTAAACAAAGCATCATTGACGATTTCATATTGATTTGATTTTAATCTCAAAGCCCTTTTTCTTTTGTAACTGAGTTGCATAGGGGCATATCCATTTTTTAAATAAAATATGAGATGAGTATATTGAGATTCAATATTGTTGAAGCTTACCTCATATATTTATATATCATCACCTGAATCTTCTTCTGCTAGTAAGTTGGATGCTCCAGATGACATTTTGCAAAAACCTTGACCCCTAACAATTTTAGCAGGTCTAATTTCGACATCATATTCTTGCAGTGTGGTTACCTAGTTGGCCTTTTTTCTCCTACTTCTCTTTGCACTGGTAATTTCCTTACTACTGGGAATGGAACTATGATTTTGGTGCGAATTTTAAGGAGAAATGGTTTGAGTTTCTTTATTGACTTAAAAACATCAAAGGCCTATTTTTCCATAGAAAAGTAATTTAACTCAACACCTTGTAGATTTGAACTAAAAAATGAAGTTGGTGCTTCAATTTGTTGATCGTTGAGTTGTGTCAAAATGGAAGCATATGATGTTTCTGATACAAATGTATATAAAATAAAATGATTGTAAAAATTGGGAGTTGCTAGGGAGGGAGCATGGATAATAGCTTGTTTGATTGGATGAAATGCTTCTCTTTAATTGTGACCCCACTTGAAAACTAAATTTTTCTTAATCATAGGCTGTAAAGGTAAAACTATTTGTGAAAAATCAGGGACAAATCGATTTACAAAATTTATTTGACCAAAGAAGGACTGCATGGATTTCTTATCATGGGGTAAGGGGATTTTTTTAATTTCCTTAATCCTTTCTGGATCAATATAAATACCCTTTTTTTATACAACAATTCCTAAAATCTTAGCTTTGCTTAAGGCAAAATAAGACTTCTTTGGATTGAGTGAGATCCCATATTTTTTACATTGTTCAAAGATCTGCTTAAGGTCATTCAAATGGCTGCTTCTCTTCCTAGAATAGACAGTGATATCATCCAGGTAAATAACAATTGATTTGTTAATGAGTACTTTAAAGGCTATATCCATAGCTCTTTGAAATGTGGCACCTTCATTAATCAAACCAAAAGAAAAATTTTGATAAGCATATGCTCCCCATCTAGTTTTGAACGTGGTTTTTAATCTATCATCTGGATGAACCAAGATTTGGTTATATCCTGAAAACCCATCAAGAAAAGACATGAGCTCAGAACCAGTGACTGATGCAGCACATGTTCCATGGTTGGCAATGGGAAGTTGTCTTTCTGACATGCTTTATTCAAATTCCTAAAATCTATGCATATGCGAATGTCACCATTCTTTTTTCTAACAGGAACTAAACTCATATAAATATGAATTTAACATGAATAAAAATTCATATTTTCAAACAACCCTAATAATTATTCAAACCCTAATCTTATATTAATAAATAGAATAACAAGTTAAGTATAATAAAAAAAATTAATCAGAATTATAGAGACGATCCTAACGGGTAATCATTTAATTTTTCATAAAAATAATAATAATATAAAAAATAACCTTAATACATCTATTTAAACCATTCAAAATAATTGAAGTTCGATAAACTTTACATACTATTTTATATTATAATAAAATATATGAGCTTTATAGGAATCCATTTAAATATCTTATAAGATTTAATTAAAATAAAATTTATAAATAAGTCAAAAAATCAAAAATTAAAATTCAATATTTATATAAGTAAAGATAAACGAAACATAATGAAAAATCATTTTCAAGACACCCTAATGAATCCCTAATTTCTGTAACATCACCTATCACATTGGACTAAACATAATCCAATTTAATTTTTAGTAATGAATTTCCATCTTTAATTATCAACTATAATATGAACCTTATAATAATAAAAATTAAATAAATATAAATTATATTCTTCCCAAATATCAAGTAAGTTGGCCGACTAAATCATTTCTTATTGATCCTGTCAAGAAGCTATATACATGCATAAGTTTAACTCTACGGTACATCATTAATCTCCTCTTAAACAATTGGCATATCCCCTGAGGTTGGACTCACTTGGAAGTCTAAAACGTTGGGTTAAATAAACTCTATAAACAGATTATTCCTCTCTTATTTAAAATTAAAACTATTTTTTCAACTGGTATTTTCAACTTATCTCCCTAAGGTTTTACTCAAATTTCAAGTAGGATTACTCATTGGATGCAAAATTTAATTCCTCATCCAAGGAGTACCCATATTGCATACTTTCAATGGACCGTGTTACACGAAAAATGAAAAATACATGAAAAAAGTGTGATTACAATCACGTTTTTCATGTGTTTCTCATTTTTCATGTGATAGGGTCCATTGAAAGTATGTAACATGGGTACTCCTTGGATGAGGAATCAAATTTTGCATCCAACAAGTGTTTTTTCTCGAAATTTGAGTAAAACTATAGGGAGATAACTTGAAAATACAAGTTGAAAAAATAGTTTTTTTCTTTTTTTCTTCTAAAATTTGATGATGTAATCTAATCTTATTTTATTATTTCCACTATTAATTTATAATTTCCTTAGGAGGCCCATTTTAGACCTCAAAATTCCCCTAATACATTTCCAAATTTTTAAGCACTACCACACAAGTGTCGCCACGGTCGTCGCAAAGTGTATCTTTAGTGTCGCACTTGTCATAAGTTGTCATAAAGGTTGTTGCATTGAGGAAATCATGTTGTTAATGTGTTCCAAATGATCTATGTTGTGTCATCAAGCACTCTAAGTGTGTGATCACAATCAAGTCCTATCACTATTCACATCAGTTTCACTAGCCCCACACTTGGCCAAATTTTAGAAAATTCCCAGCAACTTAGCCTCATATGACCTTGAATTGCGCATTACACAGTCCTAGCCTTCAAGTTGCAAACCTGCCTCTTGACATTGCATAATGTGTAGTTCTTGCCTTCCAGGACTATGAACTACATAGTTTCAATGCTCAAACCCGAGCCTTGGCCTCCAAAATTTCGTACTTCATCCCTCAAACTTGGCCCCAACTGCGCAATCTCTATGCTCAATACCAAACCCTGAGCTCTTGAACTATGTAACTACATAATCACCAAGTCTACTATGCCTCCCATTACTATGCAATTGACAGAAACAATGCAAAACCCTGCAACCTGATTCATTGAACCTCAAAATGCACAATCTTCCTGCACATTCTAGCATGAATTGTGCATTGCCCAGTCTCAAGGCTCAAGCCTAAAACATAAGCATTTGAATTGTGCAATTGCATAATCACCTGGGCTCCTATATCTTTCAGAATTTCACAATGGGAAAAATCAATGTTCAATCCCTCCGCTTGGCTCCCTGAGCTCCCCAAATATGCAATATTTTTTCTCACTCTAATCCTGAACTATGCATTACGTGGTCTCGAGGCTCAAGCCTGACCCTTGACTACTTGAGATGCACAATTGTGTAGTCACTAAGCCTCTCCCTCAGCCTACTACCCTATTCCATATCAGTCAGTGGATCATCATGCAGCATCATAAACTAGGGGTTTATCAGATTGATGGTGTCTTGTCATGAGTGGATTGTAGATGAAGGAACTCTAGCATGTGATGGAAAGATGATGAAGAAGGAGATGGAGAAGGAGGACATGCTAGAAGACACCTAAGGAGCCGAGGAGATACCATGATCATCAGACAAGAAGATGAAGGAACAATGGATTACAATAGAAGACCAATTATTAGGACCACATGAAGACTCCATTTGATCACAACCCTTTGGAGGGTAGATATGAAGATCAAAGCATATATCGCATGAAGATGAAGCATAATATATATCTCGTATTAAAGACAAAAAGAAAGAAGTAGAAAAAATGGAAACTTGGCACTACCACATCATCATGGAGTCCATGTCATCAATTTCATGGCATGTCTTTTCATGAGTCATCATGTGCCACATCATTTGTGGATTATGTAATTCTATATTGAAAAATGTAATGTGAATTGGAAGTCCAAGAGTCATCTATGTAATGTGAAGAGTCATGTAGGAAGTCGAAAAGTCATGAGAAGTGAAACAGTCATGAGGGTAGTCCAAGAGTCATAAGGGAGGTGAAGGATCACCTTGTTTGTTATATATACACCCTCATTGTTCATGCAAAGGAATTTTCCCCTTGGCTCCTCCCACAAGGAATTAGGGAGACAAGTTAGTTATTTTGAGGAGAAAGGACTAGCTCCAACCCTCCACTATTGGGGCTAGTGGTGTTCACTGTACAGATGTGTCTAGCGGCTTTTACTTAATACTCGAAGCCTGATGGCTGACACATTTTCATGCATGGATTGTGAATATTTGTAAGATTGTACTGTGAGTATTTATGATTCGTGTCTTCTTTCACCCTTACTGAAGTATTTGAACTATTTCGATTATTTTAGTGCTTATCTAATTAAGAATGTGTTGTAATGGTTTCTATAATTGTTGCATCCTTGTGCACTATTTTTTTGGATGTTAGACAGATATTTCTTTTTTATAATGGTTGCAATGACCAGTGCATCTTTGTGGACTATTTCATTGGATGTTAGATGGATATTTTATGTGTGTGTCTCGCTACTAGGGTGGTACTATTATCTCTCCCCTAGAGGCTTACTTTCCTTTCCCTCCGCAATAGAAGAATATTGACACACATACAACTGAACACTCACCAAGCATACTCATTTTCTGATCCAAGATTACCTGTGCATAACTCTCTTGTGTTGAACTTTGTAGCCAAGGAAAACCTATAAGAATATATGGAAGTCGGGGTGATATCCCGAATGGGGCTCTTATTCCAAATGGATTTAGATCTAATTGGGACTTCACATAGGGAGACCTCTTTGGTTGATGGATTTTTAGCACCATCAACACATCCTTTCTTTCATTGGAAAGTGATCCATCAGTCCATATTCAGTATTTCCTTCATACCTTGCTAACTTTTTCGCATAATGTTTCCTTCAAGATCTTTCATACTACCACATGACTATCAGTTGTACACAACATCTACAGCTTTCCTTTTGGTAGCTCTACATAAGCCCATCCAGATATAATTCAAAAATAGAAAATGAAAATTAAATCAAAAATACCTTTGTGATGGTCTTTCATCATTACATATCCTTTGTTGCATCAACATTGTGCATATATATTGACACATCTCCAAAATTATATACAATGTGAAGGGTTTCTTTCTTTTTCCAACTTTATCATGATCTTCATATCTTTCTCATGGAGATAACATACTCAAATATTCTAGTCCTTGGATGTTGATTTCCTTCTCCGTAGTTTCATTTTTAATGATCTCTTCCTTTCTTTATTCACATATTTCCTCCCGATAACTTTCAAGCATAGTTCCTTCATATGAGGACATATTATGTTGATTTCATCTAGCCAATGTGTGAACCATGCCTTCATGCATCCTTTCATAGGAGGAGATCCTTTCTATTGATCATGCTCTTAAGGTAGAGCACTCATTCATGATATCTGCAACCATATGACATGACTCTATTTTATCAATTATAAGCATACATACCTCATCTCTTTCTTTTGGTCATCTAGACTTACTTCAGAAGCTTCCTTGATTGACAAACTTCAATCCATTGACCTACTTCACTTCTTTTGACATCATACCATCATCCCATGAATCTCATACAAGTTGGAATTCCCAACGAGAGACTTGCTTCTTATAGTAGGTGAGCCTTCCAATGAAGACTCCAACAGAGGATCTTGAGCTTCCTCATCCTAAAAATTCTCCTTTTGAAATATGTACGATGAGCTCTATACTAGATGACTTTCGTTTTCCCATAAGTATTACTTATGCTTCTAATGAGGTTACCAAGAGCTACATCTTTCTACAAGTGACTGATATAGACTTCTATTTCAGCTATCTTTCATAATTTTATGTGATTATGTCATGATCTCTTACTTTCAATTGTATTGATTTTATGATGCCATCTCCTAACATGATGTGTCCTATCACGCTTCTAATGATTCATACTATGATAGTTAGACTTTACAATAGAAAATAGAAACTTGAAAATAACTAGGTGAGGAAAAATTATCTCAATAATAGTAGAGATCTTTTACTTTCTCTTTCCTGGATTTCTTCTTTTCAACTACTTCTACTTCTTCAATGATATGGGCATCTTCCCTTCTTCTTTTGTTGTTTTCCTTCTTGAGCTTAGGACACTCACTCTTGTAGTGCCCATATTCTTGACATCTATAGCATTGGATCTGTGACATATTGGTCTTCTTCTTTTTTTGAGGACCAAGCTTTCCAAATTTTCGTTTTCTTCTTGTCATGACAGCAAATGTTTGAACCTACTAATTTGATCCTACACCAATTATTTCCTTCATCCTATTTTCTTCAATCTTGCATAGTGACCACAAATTATTGAATGGGATAGATTCCTTCTCTTCATAGGCCTTTGATACAATATTACCTTTTTCATCAGCTAGTGCATTTAGAATAATGGTAATCATTTCTTTATCAGATATCATCTCTCCTAGATCTTGAAGTCGGTTCCTTATTTGTGATGATTTGGTAAGACATTTAGATCTCCCTTCATCCTTTGATGCTTTAAAATTGTATAGTTCAGATCTTAGTGATATGACTTTTCTTGTCGTGCCTTAAGAGAATAATTTTTCTAGCTTATCATATATCCCTTTAGATGTCTCCAACTTTCCTACATATGGGATGAGGGAATCCTTGATGGATTCTATAAGAATCATTTGAGCCCTTATATCATTTTTCATATATTTATATAGTTTTTTCCCTTCACATGGTTTGGATACCTTTCCATGGACATGATAAATAACTTCATTTTCCTTGAGTACTAAGTCTATCTCCTTTTTCATGCAAGGAAGTTTGATGTAGTAGCCCTCATGAAAATTCCATGTAATAAAAGTTAATAAAGGAAAAATAAGACCACGGTTAAGTTATTCTTATTCCAAGTTGAATGTTGGGTAAATATATCCTATTGGGCATCTTTGGATGTGTTTATAGTTAAAGGAAATTGGCAAAGGCAAAGGAAAAGGCATTAAAAAGGGAAAAAGACATGTTTGACACATTTATTTATGAAAATAAATGAAATTAGGAGAAAAGAAAGGTGAAAGGTCACAGGTTGCATGTGAGGAGGAAATTCAAGGAAAATAATGGAAAATGAAAAAAATTGAGGCCTAAAAAAAGGCTTTTGAGGATCAATTGGAAATCTTGGTCAATTCAGTTTTAGAGCTCTCTTATTATTTTCTCTCTCTCTCTCACTCTTGGACACTTGACTTTTCTTGTAGAACTCAAGATTTGGAGCAAGGAAGGACAAGAAAGAAAATGGAAAGGAAGGAAATAAAGAATCAAGTAAGGAAGAGTAGGATTAAACAGCTTCAGCAGGAATACTTGTAGGTAACATATTGCATGTGTGATTTCCTAGCTAGTTTTAACATGCATGGCTTTAGATGTTGGTGTATGGTTCTCTTGTTGTTGGTGGCATGGTTTTTTCGGGTTATGGCAGTGATTTTCAGCCTAGCCTTGCCTTTTCTAGATATCATGGTGTGTTGAGATGTTGATCTCGGTTTTGAGCTTTGGAACTTTCGGATGGATTTTGAAATCCGGGGCGAAGGTGTTCTCAAGGTTCATTCCCAAAGGCCTAGGAATCCCTTGACTAGTTTTGGCGAGATACATAGTAAAGCTTGAGGGAGGTGTCTCAGTTTAGGGCCTAGTAATCTGGGTTGGATTACGGTAAATCTTGAGAGATAAGGAGACGGAAAATTCCTCAAGGAAAGTGATAGATTTTGGATGGAATTCCAATTTTGGTTTGGTTTTGTGGTCGGAGCACTAGTTTTGGTGTGATCACGGTATGGTGAGGGTAGAGGTGGTTTAGCCTCTAGATTCCCATGGTTTTTTTTGGATTGGTTTATCTATGATATCGCGCATTGACACTTGGAATATGGCACGGGGGTGACTGGATGAAAGAAAGATTTGGTTCAGCCATGTCTACAGTCAGGTGGTACATGGAAGCCAAAAATTAGTTGGATTTTCCTATATTTAATGAAATCCAAGTTCTCTTGCTTTTGTACTTGTTTATATGTGGATTTAATGGTTGTTATATCACTATTATTTCCATGGTTTTATGTTGGTTATAAGCATGGTTAATTGATTGGTTCATGTCATGTTTATTTTATGTATTTACTTGTAATTGTTAAAATTATGGATGAAAGACCTGATTGATGTCATAACAGTTCAAAGGAGAAGGTGGTGATACTTCTTTTCATGTCTCATAATATTTTTCATTCATTCATGCTTTGTCTTGTATCCTTGACCTGTAGATTGCATTAATGTAAGTGTTTGACAAAATGTTAGTCCCAGTTGGGGATGGTCAGGCCTAGTCCTGGAGTTAGTTTTTGGTTTTTTGGTCTTGTCTTCATGTGTTTAATGGATTCTGGAAGTTACAACAATTTATGGGCAATGGTCAGAATTCTAGGCTTGAAAAGTGCCTTAAATCATGTGGACTTTGGCAAAGGTCTGCTAGAAATAGTCCCTGGACGCAAGCATGCATGCTTGTGGGAGTGTCTAGAGCTCTTTGGATGTTGGCATGCCCATCACATGGGAGCGTCTAGAGGTTTAATAGCTTAAAAATTTAGTGGGACCTAGGGGCATGATACCTGAGTGGTTGGGATGGCTCTTGGGAGTGTCATTGTTGATGTGGAAGGTATGTTTGATGTGTTTCTATCGATTCCACTTCCTTAAGGACACCTAGGAAGTTGAATCATATCATAGTAGCCTCTCATCACATGCTTACCCTGGTTGGTTGGTTACTGGGTAAGGAGAGTGTTACATTTGATGACCCAACCAAATTGTTGTTCTCCTTGCAAGATGAAGTCATTTTACTAGATTTAATTATAGAAATAAAAATACTTACTTGTCAAGTGAAGATGATCTCTTCAACTTGAAGCCTTTGTTGATGAGGATTGATGATGAATTCTTGATGATTCCTTGATTCTTCTTGGATTATATTCTTCAAGGATAAGGATTTTCTTTTGATATGAAATCCTTACTTCAATGAGAGGGAGATTTCCTTGATATCTTTGATGATGACAATGCCTTTGATCTAGCTTCCCTTGGACGAATAGTGTTCAAGATGCTTCAAGCCAAAGTCCTTCCATTCTTCAGTAGAGATAGCATCTTTGAGGTATTCTTATTTGAGGTGATGTTTGAGAGTGGATCCAAAGAATATTTTAAGAGTAGATTCCTTCATTGATCAAACTAGGGTTTTGACTTTCTTCAAGATGATGATGTGTTCCTTGACTTTGAGATGTCTTGGAGATGAGAAATTCTTCTTTGATTCTTTGATGCCCTTGATACCTTTATATAAATATTTTCTTTGAGTTATTTAGTGTCCCTTATTGAGTTTCCCTTCCTTGATTTGTCACCTTAACTCTGATACCATGTTGAGAAATATAAGGGCAGCAAAAGTAGGTGATTTCTCTTACAATGGTAATTGTTTGTGATGTATTTTTACTTTTATTAATTAGATTCTTCTTCACTTG
This sequence comes from Pinus taeda, assembly GCA_000404065.3. Taxonomy (NCBI): domain Eukaryota; kingdom Viridiplantae; phylum Streptophyta; class Pinopsida; order Pinales; family Pinaceae; genus Pinus; species Pinus taeda. Next base: position 44,296 of record APFE031184087.1, read on the forward strand.
TTTCTTATTAGTGTTTTATTCATTTAATAGCTACCAAAACATAAAGAACAATGATACAAAGGACACAAGATGTAGGTGATTAGCCAGAGCCAAAACCTCTCCAAGATGAGAGGAAAACCCACTAGAATTATTTTTCTTATTGAATCTTTAATTGATGAATTCCAATACCTAGACCCTTAACCAAGAATCCCTCTAATACCGATTCAATGCTTCCTCTTTAAACAACGTTGACCTACTCTAAAACTACAACTTTGACTTGCCCAGGAACTACAACTTCAACTTGCCCATAAACTGCAACTTCGACTTGTCCAGAAACTACAACTTCGATTGCATAGAAACTACTACTTTGACTTGCTTAGGTAGATTATTTCTCCTAGAGAGCTTGACTTCCAAAAAAACTCTTCTTGATGACCTAACTTCACTTCTGCAACTTGTCTTCATTGCAGCAATATGTGTCCTGGTTCCTTCGCACATGTGGAGAGAAGTAGCCCACAAACAAATCCAAAACAGCTCAACTTTTCCTCCTTTCTTTTTCTTCCTCTTCTTCACACTTCTTCTTGTCATTTTAATCAAACTTTTGTGTGAGAGTGAAGTGTCTCCAATGAGGTTGAGTTCCCTATATATAGGATTACTTGAGCCTTCTATTAGGTCGAATTGACATGTCCTTAGGCCGACTTGATGCTTGCATGTGTGACATGGTCTTGGAGGGTCTTTTGACTCTAATTTGACTCAAATAATTTTCTTACAATATGTAACATGCCCAATAAGGGCTATTCATACATAAAAATGACTCTTTCGACTTGATAGTCTCAATGACAAATCCTAGAAGCTCTCAATCAGAGATTTACCTAAAATAAATTTCCCTTGAGCATGAAACCCATGTCTCAAGAATAATAATAAAATTATTTTTCTACTTTAATTGAATTCATATAATCAACATTACATATGTCATAATGAAGACCGAACCTAGTTACATATTTCAACACCATCTAATCATAATATCACACTTTTAGCCATATATGGCCTCAAACAAACTCATTTTCAATGATTCCTATGGTCATTATTGTATGAAAACTCTACTAATGGTAGATAATCCTCCCATTTAGTAGGTATACCCATCACATACATGTAGAGCATATCTTCTAGTATCTTATTTGTCCTCTCTATTTGCTTATCCATCTAAGAATGGTAGGAAATATTAAATGATAAGTGACATTCCATCTCCTTCAAAAACTTCTTTCCAAAACGTTGAGTTGAACTTAGCATCTCAATCACATATTATTACCTTTGGCATACCATGCAATCTAAAAACAATTGTAATGAAAATTCCAACAATATCAATCTCCTTGTGAGTGGATCTCACTAGGATGAAACAAGTAATTTTTCTTAGCTTTTCTACCACTACCATTATTGCATCATGTTATCTCATGACTTTTCATAGTCTTGTGATGAAATCTATAGGTATGGTTTCCCACTGCCATTCTGAAATTGAAAAGGGTTGCAGCAAACTTATCAAATGTATATTCCCAGCTTTGGCATGTTGGCATTCCAAATATCAAGTGGTGTATTATGCAACTTATTTCTTCATTGTATACCAATAATATAATTTCCTCATCACTATAATCATATTTTGATAACTAATGTATCCAAAACAATGTCGTTTATGTAGTTCATCCATATTGAGCTTTTCCAACTGAGCAACACATGGTATGTACAACTAGTTTTGGTATATTAATACTTCATCCTCAGTCAATTGATATCCTACACACTTTGGTCCATCAATCCTTTGTTAGAGGATTTTCTCAACGTGCTTAAAGTGTGTAGTACTCTAGAAATAATCTTTTATCTTATTTCTAAAATCAGTCTTAAGGTTTTTATTGTTTCCATGTTTATTACATGTGTGATACAAATCAATGCATCAGCCACATGATTTTATGTTCCTTTTATGTGTCAATTATCAAATTAACACTCAATAATGAGTTCCAACCATTTGGTATTCCTAGAATTCAAATAAGGCTAGTCAAAAAAATACTTCATCCCACTATGGTCAATCATCTATATAAATCTATGACTAAGCAAGTAAAATCACCAGACCTTAAGGGTATGGATAATATCTATAAGTTCAAATTTTAGCATGATATAATGCTTCTCATGCTCATTAAGCTTCCTAGACTTATATCTAATTACATATGAATCTTGCATAAGAACTCGTCCTAGCCCTCCCTTGCATGCATCAGTGCACACCAAGAAATATTTTTTTGGATCTACAATCTTCAACACTAGTGCATTTGTAAGGAGATGCTTTAGTTTGCAAAATCTTTCTTCACATTCCTTTGACTAGAAAAACTTCACTCCCTTATTTTCCAATGAGATCGGAGGGTGAATCTAAGAGAATCATTGGATGAATCTTTGACAGTGTCTTACCAACCCATGAATAATCTCACTTCGGTAATTTTATAAGGGAGAGTTAATCCATTATGGCCCTTATCTTTTCAAGATCCACTTTGATCCTTTTTTCAAAGATCATGTGACCTAGATAGTGAATTTTCTTCTAGTAGAAGTCACACTTGTTGAACTTAACATATAATTTATGCTCCCTCGATAGTTGTAGCACAATCTTAAGGTTTTATTCATGATATTAATTAGTCTTTATATAGATGAGTATGTTGTCGATGGATACCAAAACAATTTTTTCCAAGTATTTACTAAGGATGTTATTCATCAGCCACATCTATATAGCCAAGGCATTGGCCCAAATGACCTGGTCATGAATGCGGCCCATATTGGGTTTTAAATGTTTTCTTATGAACATTTTCATCCTCTATCCTAACTTGGTGGTATCCTAATCTTAATTCTATCTTGGAGAACATGGTGGCTCCTCTCAATTGATCAAACAAGTCATCAATCCATGGCAAAGGATACTTGTCCTTAATAGTTACATTGTTCAGCTGTTGATAATCAATCCATAGCTTGACAATGTTTCCTTTCTTCTTCATAAACAAGTTTAGTGCTCCCCATGGAGACACACTTAGCTTAACATATCCCTTATCCAACATATACTTTAATTGTATCTTCATGTCCATTGATTCGAGTTTTCTCATCTTGTAAGGTATTCAAGATATTAGTATTTCTCCTAGCATGAGCTCTAACAAGAAGTCCATATCTCACTTAGGTGGAAGTTTTGGTATATTCTCTTCTGAAAATACATATCAAAATTCTTGAATATGATATGGTATTTGAGATTTGACTCTTTATTGGCTATGGATTCTAGTAGATGAATAGCATACATTTAACATCCTTTCCTATAGGATTTATTCAACTACATATTTGAAACCTATCTTACAGCCATATGGCCTCTAAGCGTCCTGGTATATCCATTTTTTTCCACACATTCCAAATTCTTGTTGTAGCAATCTAGATTGACAAAGTGTGATACCAATAAATCCATGTCAATCAAAAAATCATATGAGTCTAATGGAAATTTAATTACTTTTTCTTGCATGTGTAACCCATTCATTCTAATCAAACATTCTTCCACTAACTAAATCACCTTTGGTTTGGTCCATGTAACTAGTTGGATCAACCACAATTTCTTATTCTTATTTTTCTAAAGGACATAAGCATGAACAATTGGGAGAAAAACATAACTAAGTTTAGTTATAGGGTCAATCAAAATATAAACAATTCATTAAGAAATTATACCTTCGACTTTCACCTTTGCTACTTGGTGGTTTTCTTTTCGATTCTCCATAGCTAAGTAAATTTGAGGCATAACTTGCGATACATCATTAATAGTAGTAGCTTATTGTACTTGATAATTACTCTTGCCACCATATTGTTTGTGGGGATAATCTCATAGAAATTTCTCTTCTCCAAATCTCCAACACTTCAAGGATCCCTTTTTTTATTCCTTGTCTTTTCTTCCATGGTTTCCATCAAGTTATCCCCGCTTTTCATGGGGTGGTTCTACTAGAATTTTTTTTGAATATGTAACTCATATATGCACCCTTTCCTAGATTCTTGTGTTATAATTTGAATCTCTTCTCTTTCAAGCCCATTTTTTCTTTCTTCTTCCAAGGATTTTGCATCTCTATTCAGTGTCTTAAATACTCATAAAAATACCTATCCTTTCTTATCATATCATCAAGAGTCTTAGAATCATCAAATTCTCTCTATTCATGGTAGGACTAAGGTATCCCGCTAAGAAAGTGTTAATTTTTTACCTTTTAATAGTTAATATATGGAACATAGTGCAGTAATTCTAGAAATATATTAGTATAGTATTCCATAGTCAGCTGTCCCAACTTCAATTTGTGGAACTCCCTAATATTCCCATCATAGTATCTCTCAGAAAAGTACTTCCTCCTAAAGTGTTCCTCAAATTGTTTCCAAGTGATATTATTCTCGCTAATTCAATTTATGTTCTTAAGGTATTTTGATCAAATGGAATCCCTTCTACTCATGTTGAATATAGCCCACTTGGGATTTCATGTTGCTTGAACAGTTGCTCACACATAAGTACTTACTTAGCCCCAATATCTATTCCTTTACCTCTTTTCCTTTCTTGACTTCGTGATTGAAGGTAGGTGGTCTTACCTTCTTGAACTCTTCATGCATCATCTTCTTTCTATTCTTTCTCTTATTCTTCTTATGTGAGGAAAATTTGGAATTACTACTTCATAGTTAATTTGAGCTAGTTTCCCTTCACTAGAAGAATCCATGGATGACATACCACTAGATGTACCTTATTTTTGTTTCTAGGTTTTCTTCTAGAAGTAGTTCCTCCTGTATTGCTAGTAATTAATCCATGCTTCTAGATTTGTGATGGGATCGATGAGATCTCCTCACTTTTATTTGATCAATGAGCTTATCATCCAATGGTAAGATTCAATAAGTAACTTTTAGTAACCTTTCCAAATTTGTTGAATCCAATGGACTTCTTGTTTGTCAACTAAATTTAATGGGTTTTGTCTAAACATTATGTGTTTTGGAGTTTTTGATTGGAATGTGAAAAACAATCGGTCAAAAGTTGATTTTTATTATTTCAAATTGTTTTTTGACTGCATATATGGATTTAGCACCCTGAAAAACCCTTGGAGCACTCATATTGTGGAGAGTTCACAACTCAAACTTGTGATTCTATATTTTGGACAAATTAGACCCAAAAATGTGCCAGGAAACTTTCCAAAACTTATAATATATAGACTACGGTAATTTAATGCATCACCTTTAGCACCTTTCCAAATTTTGATTGTCAATAATATTTAATGTGTTACCTTTACCCAAATTAATATTTCAGTTGTCAACGGTATTTGATATGTTACCTATAAAATGGTTCCAAATCAAGGGATATCCATTGACTTTTTTTTTAAATCTAATATGTTTATCTTGGAAAGTCTTACAAGTTCTCCAAACCCCAATGGAGTATATTCGCAATGAATCTAAGAGAATTTGCATTGCAACAAATCTATTGAATAAATTTTCCAAATTAATAACAAGATTCTTTGCATTGAGATCTAATGCTTGTAAATTGAGTACAAGTTCTGAAATAGAATTCTCTTCTCCCTCACATATGATAAATTCATGAATGTAGATGATTGCATGCATATATTCTCATATTCATAATGAATTGAAGAATATTTCTCTCCTCGAATGGGTTATTACAAAAAATTATCACATTCACTTAGGTAAACCAAATTTCTTACTAGCATTTATTAACCCTAAAACTTATGTAGACATTGCTCAAAATTCATATGAACTTATATAATTGAAGCTTCAATTTAAATTCCTAGGAATAAGGAAACTTTGACATTCTTCATACTCTAGTAATTAAACTTTATTACCGAGAGTCATTTCCCATCATAATTTAAGCAATGTTTTGCACCAAAATATGTGTGAATAAGATATAAATAAGCAAATGTATCATGAGTTACTGCCCACTAAAAATTATGCATTTCTTAGCACATAGATAAGTAAGAGTTATAAAGTAAAAAATGAAAAATTACCAGATGTTACTTCCTACCAACATTTATTCACTTCTTTGCATAAACTTATGTAGCAAGAATATGTAATTAATTTCTCTACATCAAACTATTCCCAAAAAGATCTTGTAAGATTGGAAAAATATAGATTAAATCAAACATAACCTTCGATTTGCATGTGAATAAAAATATATATGCCATAATCATCTGTGCAAATTTTCCCTATCATAAATTAAACATTACAGCCTTCACTCTCCCCAGATAATAACCAAGTTTTCTTCCAAATTTACTAGGCCTTCATTACTCATAGTATCCTTGGGTATATAGTAGATACTTGGGTATGCATTAATATATATTTACTCTAGCTATGAACTTACAGTTTTATGGATTTTAGAGAGATTTGTAGAAAGTGAGGCTTATTCCTCGTACAGATTCAAAGGTCCATATCATACCACACCCATATCCTACCCTTATAACTATAGGCATAGGGGGACAACTAAGTGATGAACCTAAACACCCTCAGATAACCTTACCATGTTTGTATGAAAGTTGAAGTTTAAATCATGTACCACATTCTAAATTTCATACAAGAAAAGCACACATTTTTTCATCTCTAATTTTACCAATAAAATTTTAGAAGAAAATGAATAATAATCATATGAATTAGAGAAACACTTAGCTAAAATTTCAACCTACCAATGTTCTTGGAAATGAACTTTTTCCACCCAACCATAGGCTTATATGCACCAATTCTCTCTATAGCTACCCACCCCCTAGTTAGGCTATGATACCACAAGGGGATATTATCAATTCAGAGAAATTACAATGGGTGAAGGAAACTCTTGTTCACCAAAAAAATATATCATAAAAGAAATCCTCTACTTGTTGAGTTGGGGGTCTACACAAATATTAGATGCCTCTCAGTTAGCCGACATAGAAATATAGAAATCCATTTACTTCTCTACAATCCCTTGGAAATTTATTTTCCCATTACATATCATACTAGCCCAACATGCATCAATTCATGATCCATGTTGCTCAGCTAAGTTCCATAGTTCTTTGTTGAAAAATGGGCATGGAAAAAAATAGAGAGCCCAAAATACACCAAAAATGTTCCAATCCACAATTAGCATTCTTCTAGGCATATTTTGATGCCCAAAACTATGTATAGACACTCATAACAATCCAACAATCTTTCCAATTGGAAATGACATCTCTCTGCTCATGAGAATCACCACTCCAAGCACCCATGTGCCTTTGATCTCTTTGGATATTATCTGAATTTTTGGATGTTTGATTCACATGTTTTTCCACATTTTTCCTCACTATTCATGGGCCAACCCTCAATTTTTTAGACAGATACTTGCCCATGTTGTCTAATGAATTCTGAGAGTACTCCATAACCACCACTCAGCCTCCATAAATGTGGCATATGCTTTCTTTATTATCTGAGTTTATGAAGGGAACGAAATGAAATATAGATTACTATCCAAAAACACAAAGATACAGTGAAACCTAACTTCAATTAAATAATGGAAAATATTGAAAATTGTATAAAAGTATAATGAAAGTAAAGTAGCTCGAATGGTGGTAGCATATCTCTGAGAAGAGGCATTTTTATCATGAAGAATCAATAAGAAAACCTTAAACATCCAAAAAGATAACCCTACAAGATGAAGCGCTAAAGGATTATGGGCCCCAAAGGGGTAAGTTGGAACATCAACTTCCCTGGTTCGTACATTTGGCATATGATGTTTGTTTGATGTGCACAATATCTTGTTTTAAGGGTGTATCTAAGGAGTACAATTTCTCAACCCGTTTCCCCAAAAATGGATGTTTAGGGCCTCAAAACAACTCTAGCAATTTAGGACCTGAAAACTTCTAAAAATAGAACTACCAAAATAAGAAATTGTGCTGCAAAATAGGAAATTGTGTTGTGAGCCAAGTGGAATAGGCGGGTTGTCACTAATATCCACCTGGATCAATCCTCCCCCCTTGGGAAGAATTTGTATTCATTGCATTGGGTGCCTCCATTAGATGGTGAAACTTGTTCTGAACTTTGTCCCTAGTGAGCCACTTACCTTGGTGCAAAAGTTGGTCTTCTTTGACAACCGATATAGCTAAATCCTTTATTAGTGAGTGCTCTTAAGTTTTGTCTAAGATCTAATCAACTATGGCATGTTCAAGGCAATATGGGTTGATCTTTAACAGTGTCATTTGCTCTGCGATTTTTAATGTGTCCAATAATGGTGGATAGTATGGTTGAATGTGGTCAACATTGAACACTAAGTGTAGGCCAAGGAAAGGGGGAATACTTAGTTTGAAAACTTTTCCCCCCACAACCTTGCTTATGGTGTAAGGTTCACAATGGAGTGGCCAAAGATTTTGATGGATCCTTGCAATGAATTCCTTTTGAAATGTAACCAAACCTTGTGTCCCACCTGAAACTTATTTGGCACCTCATGTTGATCATGCCATTGTTTGTACTTAGCATTGGATTTTTACAAGATATCTGGACCTATTGGTAGATGTGTTGAATTCATTCAACATTCTTGGTAGTTTTATTAGCTTCATATTGAACATGTCTAGATTCATCCTATCTAGTTGCAAAGGGACGCGTGACATCGATGGGACCCAATGGTTGAAATCCCATGCCCACCTCAAATGGGTTGTGGCCAGTTGATCCATGGAGAAATCTATTGTAGTTGCGTTTAATATAAGGAATACTCTCATACCATGTGCATGGATGCTTGTATTTGTACATGTGAAAAATGTGCATGATCACATTGTTCATGACCTTTGTCACGCCATCAATATGGGGGTGAAAGGTAGTAGATTTGGTGAGCTAGGTGTCAAAAAATGACCAAAGTTGTAACCAAAATGTTCTCAGGAACCTTCTATCCCGATCTTATATGATGGTCTGTGGGATCCCAAAATGTCTCATACTCGTTCGAAGAAAAGCTTGGCAGTGGCTTTCGGTGTGATACTCTTCTTGCAAGTAGTCAAAATGGCCATCTTGGAAAATATATTAATGACAAAAAACACATATTCATTACCATACTTGGTAATATAAATATCAGACATATAGTCCATCGAGATGAATTCCCAAGGTTGGTTAGCAGTAGGAAAATGGGTGTACAGGCCTTGCCTCTTAATGGTTGGTTTCGCAATGCTGCAAGTGGTGTAGGACCTGATATTCTTGACAACATCCTATCAAAGTTTCGGCCAATAAAATTACTTATGTAGTACTACCACTATTTTCTCCACACCAAAGTTCCCTGATACTCAATTTTAATGTGCCTCCTAGATAAACTTGGCACGCTCGCTTGAAGGAATCATAAAGGTGTCTCAAGTAGCATAATAGTGCATCCTGGAGGTGGAAGTCTAGAAATTTCTTTCCCGCCATCAACATCTCATATGTGGCAGAAAATTTTGAGTTGTTGTTGTATATATGTGGCCAGCCAGAGGTCTTGTGCCCACAAGAGTTGATAACTTTGGTTAGTGCCATAGCGAACATTCGATTAAGGAAGTTTGAAACATGGTTGGCGCTACTCTTCTTATATTTGATGTTAAAATGAAATTTTTGCAAGTATGCAGACCATTTTTTATGGTGGTCATTACATAACCTCCCTTATGTCTACATAAATTAAAAAGGCTTGTGATCGGTGTGTATGATTGTCTCCTTACCCAAAATATAGTGTTTCTATTGCCAGTAGACTTGCACAATGGAATACATCTCCTTATCATAGGTGGCATGTCTCCAGACAGTATCATAGGGTGTTTCACTATGATAACCCACTAGACGTCTTTGTCAAATGAGTACTATACAATAGCATAATTAGACGCATCTATCTTGATCTCAAATGGTTTGTTGTAGGTATGGAAAGGTGAGGACAGATGCAAACCAAAGGCAGTGTTTCAGCTTATCAAACACATTTTGTTGTGATTCATACCAAAAAAAAAAAATTTCTCCTCTCTTCATTACCTGACTTAAGGTCCAAGCAATATAACAGAACCTTAGAACAGGCCTTTGGTAGAAGTTATCAAGGCCCAAGAAGTTGCGAAGCTCTGTTAGAGTCATCAAGGTCAGCCAATCCTGAATGACTTGGATCTTAGCTAGATCCACATGCACTCCTTTCTCATCAATAATTTAGCTTAGGTATTTGACTTGATCCATTCCAAAATAGAAGTTTTCCAAGTTATCACATAGCTTATGTTATCGTAGAGTGTGGAGGAACTATTGAATATGCTTCAAGTGTTCTTCCCAACTCTTGTTGAAGATGAGGATATCATCCAGATATACAACCATGAACGAGTTGGTGAAAGGGCACAAGATATCTTCCATCATCCTCATGAAAGTTGTTGAGGAATTTTTCAAATCAAAATGCATGACCAACCATTCAAAAGTACCCTCCTTGGACTTGAATGCAGTCTTCCACACGTCAATTGGTTCTGTTGGGACTTGGTGGTAGTCATACTTGGCCCCCTTTAGCTAGTCAAGAACATTGTCAATTGGAGGAATCGGGTGCCAATTCCTGACAGTGATTTTGTTCAAGGCCTAATAATCAATGCAAACTCACCAAGTCCCATGTTTCTTCTACACAAGTATAATTGGGCTTCTACAAGGTGAGGACCTTGGTCAAATGTGCCACTTTTGTATTAGCTCTTGAATTTGTTGTTTGATTTCCTTATTCTCCAGGAGAGAGCGATGGTATATTGCCTCATTGGGTAGTGATGCACTAGGGGTCAAGTTCAATGAATTCTTGACTTGACAGCGCAAAGGTACCCCCAAGGGTGAGGAGAAGATGTCATGTGTGGAGGCCATGTATGTGGCCACAATCTTCCCATTGTTTTGAGAGCGAACCAAGAGGAAGACGAATCTCAGTCTGAGAGATGATATTACTACATTTCTTAGCAGAGATCAAAGAAACGATAGTCGGTGAAGATACCTCTAGCATTTGTATAGTTGTATACCCAAAGTAATAATAAAACTATGAGGTCTAGACTCATATGTAACATGTCACTTCCAAAAATATGGTTGGCCTAACAGAACATCACAAAATTCAAGGGGAGAAACATAACACAATACCTCATCCATGAAATTATTGATGTTGTAGGGTAGACAAAAATGTTGGCTGACGTGAATATCTTACCCTTGTGAGCCACCCATTTTTGTATGGTTGTGAGTGTGGAATTGTTGACAAGCCCAACTTCTTAACAACCTTTGCTAAGGTGGGGTTGTTTTGACTCCTGCTATCAATAATGAAATATAGTGGAGCACCCTCCACCCACATTTGTGAGTGGAAGAGGCATTCACCTTCCATTGAATCTTCGGACTCGCTTTGTTGGACCTTGGTGGGGGAAATAGTGGCACTAGATTTCACATCAATGATATTTTTTCCCTTTTCCAGGTCTAGTTCAAAGTTGGAACCTACATCTGATTTTGAAGCTTTTAGCTTGGCCACCAATGACTACTTTATGTGGCATTCATTGATGTTATGAGTGGGGCTCTTGTGGAACTCACACCACTTTCTCATGTATTTATTTGTCTTCTAAGTACCATTATTTGTTTGCAACTTCAACAGGTTGTCTTGGAGTGGTCTGTACTGGATTTATCCTTTGTTCTATGGTTTGGGGATGCCCTTACCCTACTTATATTGTGAAGGGTTCACAGATCCAAAGTCACACTTCTTCTATTTAATTTTTTTCTCAATTTTGATAACATATTGATATGTTACACCAAGCAAGGAGATGTCTAGGAATCCCATTTCTATATGGATTTACCTATTCAAATGTTCATGGTACTTGAGCACTAGATATCGCTTAAATTATTTAATACTCAGCTTCGTGTGCAAGGTATGAAATATATCTGTGAACTCGAGCACTACTTGGTCCCTTCCTTATCATAGTGTCTTCCATTTCATGTATTGGTCTTCATAGTTTCCAACAGGGTAATAATGCTTCTTAACAGCATCTCTAAAAGATAACCAAGTGGGTGTGACTGCAAATAGTGGGGATTCCTTTGTGACCCTTTACTCACAGTAAATTTACCACCAACCCTTGGCATGGGGAGTGAACTTAAGGAGTGCAGACATAATATTTTATTTGTTAGAAAATTTGTGGACCGAAAAATACCCTTCTAACATATTTAATCATTTGTCTAAAGCATATGCATCTATCTAACCTTCAAATATAGGAATATCAAAATTAAATTGTACTTTAAAATAGGTGGCACCTCCAAAGTGGTCACTTGATGATGTGTTTCCTATTGGCATTTGTTAAAGGATCTGGGAAAAATTATACATAGGATCTCCTACTCCCTCATCTTTATTTTCTTCTGCCATTGGAGGCCATCAAGGTTGGTGATGACGATCTTGTAAGGCTCAAGTATTTTGAGTCCCAGCTCCTTATACCTCGGCCATGTTGTGACATGGACATAAAAACAGAGAAAGAGCAGACCAATCTAATAGCACTAATCCAAGTTTTTAAAGGGAACTAAATGAAATAAAAATTACTAACCAAAAATATAGAGATACAATGAAATTTGACTTCAATTACATAATGGAAAATGTTGAAAATTGTATACAAGTAGAATAAAAGAAAACTATCTCGAATAGTGGTAGCTTATCTCTGACAAGAGATGTGACGGCTACGTGCCTTCCTGAACTATATTACAATGAGGCTTTGAGGCATTTTTATCATGATGAATCAATGAGAAAGCCTTAAACATCCAAAAAACCTAACCCTAGTAGATGAAGTGCCAAAGTCTTATGGGCCTCGATGGGCTAAGTTGGAATGTCAACTTAACAAGGTCATAACTTTGTCATATGAACTTTGTTTGGTGCTCATGATATCTCGTTGGATGTTAGGATATTCTGACACATAGGAATAGTTAAGTATAACTTGGTCTAGCATAGAGATAGGTAAAGTGTGTTTCTTTACTATGTACATTTGTAACTTACAATCCGACGGTCACGATATGTAGTGATCCGACGGTTCATTCTCTCCTCGGTATTACCGACACTCAATCCGTGGCTTGACACCCGATTGGTCCATGAATTCTATTTAAAGTGCATGGAGGGTCATTTGTAGGTTCATCGTGCATGAGAGAAGCTTATGTAAATTTTCATTCTTTTATTAATAAATTGCTTGTAGTAGCCACATTGGCACAGGCCGTGGACTGTTTCCCTCTCTGAGGGTTTTAACCACGTCAAAATATTGGTGTATTGATCTGTGATCTGTTTGTGAGTGGTGTCCTTTTGGTGTCCTGTTTGAGGAACTTACCCTGTAAATTCCTACATGGTATCAGAGCTATTTGAGGGCCACGTCCGTTGTTGATCCAAATCTGAAGCCGGTAGAACTGCGTGCGACTGCCATCTCCTAGATCTGCTGTTTTTGATTGCTTTTGGGCCGAGAGGACTGCTCTGTTGTGTTGGGAGCATCTGTTCCAGTGTGGAACCCCTTTCGTTTCACGCGAAAAGGTTTCCGGTAGCCCTAGCTGTGTC